>JAAGNO010012837.1:0-46895 GCA_033439905.1 Ceryle rudis | reverse complement strand
TTGGAAGATGATGCTGCCCCTCTCCTGCTGGGAAGATCTCCCACCCACGACATAGGCCGCCAGCTGGCGCGCGGGGACTGCAATGTTCTTCTGAATCAAATTGCTGAATACTTGTATATTGTTTTTCAAAGTGCTGGAAATTCCTTAATCTTTCAAGCTGCTACTTCCTGAGCTCTTTTGGTGTCACACACGGCAGCGTGGCGCTGAGGCAAAGATTCCTATCTTTGTCAGGTGTCCTTGTGATGTTCACCCTCCCCATGCTATTGCTGGTTTTTATTATCATCTCTAAACATCTGAAAGCATCTTTCTTCCTTTGAACTTGCTGTATTTCTGAGAACTATTTGACAAGGATGAACTAACATAAAATTACTAAATGGCGCAAAAAAAAAAAGAAAAAAAAAAAAAAGGGGAACTTCTTGCATTGTTTTTGTTACTGCAACTGAGCAAATGGTCCTTCGCGTCCAAAGCTTTCATTTGCAGTGGACAAATCGTGTTGCTATTTGACACCCATGAGTGGTTTAAATTCCAGATTTTATTTTGCCCTCTGCTTGGACTTTGTGCCCTTGTTGGTTTTTGGGTGCGTCTGTGACATGAAGGACACCAACCTCCCGAGTGCAAGTCGGAGTGGAAGGTAGTTTTAACTCTTTCCTTTAAATGTTGTTCCCAGGCATCTGAAGAGGCCTCGTTACGTGCTTTGGAGAGTCTAATGACAGAGTTTTTCCACAATTGCACAACAAATGAGCGGAAACGCGAGATAGGTGAGTTGACTCCACTTCTAAAGGGTGGCCTCCTACTTTCTGCTGCCTGCAGACCTCAGCAGAGGTGACTCTGTTATGTTAAACATAGCAGATGAAAGTGCTTTATCTGATACCAGACTGGCAGCTTGGCCTCTCTGGCTTGGGTATGTACTCGAAGTAAAGGCTTGTGTCGTTTGGGTTTTGGAGATCCCAGGGCAGGATAATTGGTATGTTGGTAACTGTCTACTGCTGTGAGTGTGGAGATGCAGGGGTTTTTTATTCAAGAATAGTAAGTTGGTTGGAGTAGGAGAAGGTTGTTATGCTTTTTCTCTGCCTGTACATTATTGAACTGTGTGTCCTGAAAAACTTCTACCTCCTGCCTAGAGATGGAGCATAAACTTCAGGTCTGTTCAGCATTAAGAAGGGAAAGCAGAAGACTGTCCTAATTAACGTGAAATGACAAGTCAGGCTAAATTGTGAGGTTTCCTTTTGGCTGGTGTTTAAATTCAAGATGGCCTTCCGCAAACCAGCAGAGATCTTGGAGGTGCTCTGGCTTAGCTTCTTGCATCCACTGTTGACGGCTGTAGATTGGCAGTTTGCTCTTCTTAAACTTCTGCCATCTCTAGCTTTGGTGCCAAAAGTATGGTCAGCATGAAAAACTTCTGCCAGAAATCTGGTGAAATAAAGAATAAACAACTAAGCAAGTTTAGTTCCTCCCCCCCTATTGTGGAGATTTCCTGCTGTGGAAAAGGTAAAAGCCTTCAGCATCCTCCATTTTCCTGCTTAAGTTGCAGGATACCAACCAGTTGATTAAGGCTTAAATTTGATTAGCCTGTAAATCAGCCCTTGGCAGCTCATCCCTTTGCCACGTTTGGGGAGTAGTCACTTGATCCGGGATGGACAAATCCTGTACATGAGTGTTGGGAGTGGTTTTTGATATGCTGACCTACAACAAAGTCAATGGCCCTTGGAGCAATTGTATTAAACCAAGAGTGTTTGATAACTTGTGTCATCTGAAATACCCATGGTCTTTTGCAGGGACCTGGTATCCCAGCATTTGGCTTTTATAGATAAAATGGTAATGCCGTAGTAAGATTCTTTTGTGTGTGTGTGATTTGTTTTAACGTTGACCTATTAATCTGGTGTATTATTTGTTAAAACTGTACTCTGAAGTGACATACTGATTTTGTTTTCATTAAAGCCTATTGTTAGATTGCTTTTAATGCTTCAGAGTGTGGTTTTTATGTTGTTTTTTTTCCCCTCCTCTGGGTTGAGTCATTCCCTGAACACAGGGTTTCCTCCGAGCTCGGTGCATTACTGTGCTATCAATGTACATTGTGTTAGGGATTTGTTTACACCTTAAGAATTTAATTAATTTTTTTTTTTTTTTCCCCAGAGGAGCTTTTAAATAACTTTGCCCAGCAGATAGGAGCCTGGAGATTGTGCCTCTATTTCCTCTCAAGTACAAGAAATGACTATGTAATGATGTACAGTTTGACTGTGTTTGAGGTAAGATGTGTCCTGTTACCTGCCTGGTGCATTTTCTATCTGGTGCAGTTTTATGGGGCAGTCAATTTTGTTTGAAGATGTCTGAAATGGCAGTCCTAGTAGGTACAGTGATAAAAGATGCTTTTACTGCTCTCTCAGAGAGGTTGCTTAATGGCAAGAGTAGAAGAATGAGTCTTTGTACACGAATTGAAGAATTAATTTCCTGGCATCTCTTAAGTACAAACTATCTACAGTTTCAGAGGCTGCTTGAGTTTTCTGCACGATGCTTTTAAGACTGTTACTACTTCTATACTCTTTTTATGGTCAGAAATATGTATGTGATTACTTGATACGAGCTCCTGCAAATTTTAATGCTAAGAGGGAAGACAAAGTTGCTTTTATTTTTCTGACGTCTTGTAGTTGTGGTTAGTGCTCTTGAACTACATCCCATGAGCTTATGTCTTAGTTGTAGAAGTACAGTCACTGGTAGAAGACCACATCCCGCTCTATCTATTTATAAAAGAATAGAGTTATGGTTAAAAGCCTAAATACTGATTTGTGTATCTGCTGGAAGAAACCTAAGTGTTCTGTGAACAGCTGTTTTATCAACTGATTTCTCGGTGACCAGTGGAGTGTCTTTCCCTAACAATATTCTGGGGTTTGGCCAATAATAAATAGGCTTCCTTAAAAATATTCTGGTCTGTTTGTGGCCTTTGCATTGCGTTCCTGGCTGGATTGGTCTGAGCTCTGCTCCTAAATCAGAGGAGGTTTGTATCCTTTGCAATGGGCCGCTTTTTAGAGCGAACAACTCTGTTCTTAAAAGTTGTACGTTTTGACAAATTATCCACGTTGTCATCGTTGACTTCTTCACTTAAAATGTTCACCTCGTTTATCTGAGGTTGCGTAGGGAGTCTGGACTCAAGCTGCCAACTGAATGTGGTTTGCCTTCCTCTCAAGAAGGGGTAATGGTGACAACTGGTGTGGGCATTGTTCCCTGCTCTGGGGGCGAATGTCACAGCAGCAGCAGCCTGCAATAATTAAACCAGCTTTCTTGAAGAGGGAAAAACATGTTTGATTACTGAGCCTCTGCTCGTCTGGGTCAGGGTGGGGGGAAAGTAGGACTGAAAAAATAATTGTGCCGAGAACAAAGAAATCACTGCCCAAGTGTAGTGAGGGACATGAACCCACAGACTAGATCTCTCTGTTGAGGAGCTTGAATTTCCAAGTATCTACTGTAGTGCTGTGTGTTTGACTAGTCCTTGTGGTCTGATCCTCATTGCCATAGTCTGCAGCTTTATCAGTCTTCAGCTGTCTGTGAGAACTGGATGTCAGTAGAAGTGTGTATATAAACACAAGGATCATTCCCAAAACTTCCCAAGAAAGCTGCGTTTTCTAGAATATCTAGGAAGTTAACAATGGATCTGGAATGAAACTCCTCATGGCCCCCTTCCAGATGAATTGGTTTCGCCTCTTGCTTTTGGAAGAGAGAACATCTTCCCAAAACCATCTTAGAGGTGCAAAGAGCTTCCACTTTCAGGTCAAATGAGTAAGACAAAGCTCGGTGGGCATTAAACCATAACTATTAAAACTCAAGCATCTTACAGTTTTATTTGAGCTTCTGAAACTCTTGTTCCGGGCTTGTATTGAGGAATTCTGACTTGCTTGGGTCATTGTTATTTTGAAGCAATACTTCTGGATCTTTGTGAGAAAACCCAAAATGCAACCTCTTTGAGGAACTTAATGTATAAATACACCTTTGTACACTGTGAACTGGTACCTCTGTATGGTACCTTTGTACTGTGAAGTGGATCTGCTTTGGCCATGAATAATCGTCTATTTTCTGCAACAAACCCCTTTGCAGTCTCTCTTGGGTTCGGGTTCTCCACGCTACGTGCCTGCAGATGGGTACAGACATTGATTGCTTTGGTAGCAGTAAGTTATCCTGAGAGGCTCCAGAACTCCAGAGCCCCTAAATGGGATCATAGTGCAGCAGGAAAGCAATTTGGAGCTCTGCTGCCTTATGGCTTTTGTCCGGCTTTAAGTGGGCTAAAAGCTTTCTGCTGAAGTGGTGTCCTGTCCCTGCAAGGCAGTCACTCCAGTGACCTTCCAGCTTGGCTTCAGGCGACCCGAGTCACATCAGTCATCTAAAACCAAACTTGCTTCCTTCTTTTTTTTTTTTTCTGCTTCAACAAGGCAGAATTATGAATTTTTTTCACCCTTTAGCGGGGAAAATCTAGGTGTCCAAGGTTAAAAGATAGTGGAAATAATTTCTGTGCATGCCAGCTAGTTCTGCTTGACCCATACCCAGTTAAAATGGTAACATGTTGGTCAGTTAATGGAGATGGTGGTGTGTTCAGAGAGATTTTGGTGGCAATTTCTGGGGCATTGAAACCCACCTTCTCTGAAATTCTCTAATGTTGGAGGGCATCTACAATTCTGATAAGCTTGTGATGAGGGGGTGGGTTTGGGGGGTTTTAGAGCTCATCACCACACACTGTGTGGCCTGTGAGAGACAAGCTCAGTGAGTTTGTTCAGCAGCTTCAAGCCATCGCTGTCTTTGCCTGAGTAGTACCCCATTAGGTAGCAAAGCTTACTCTAGGTCAGTTAGTGGTGCAGGGTTTGTCCCTCTCTTAGCTGCTCTTCTTCTGCCTAGCGGAGTTTGCAGACCCTCACCTCTCAAATTTATTCACAATGCCAGGGTTGGTCCTGGACCGCTTAGCAGCTAGAGCCTCTTAAGTTCCAGCTCTTTGCCCAGCTAACATAAAGAGCAACAGCTTCTCTTTAACCTAATACCTGCTTGTTTCCTTATCTATTGGCCTGTGCACAACATCAGAGAAGGCTGAGCTACATCAAATATAGGTGCTTACATTTTTTTACTGGCCGGGCTTGGTCACTGAGAGGCCTGGATAGATTTGGAAGCTCTGGCTCCTTCCCTGCCCATGTATCGTGGAGGGCACTGGGAATCCCAGGCATAAACTGCAGCAGCTCTGCCACACCAGCACTTTGACCCCATGTTGTGTCTCCACGTTCTTTTGCTGTTTAACCACAGTGAAGCGTGTCTGAGATGAGCTCATTTGGGAGGTCTGTTTCTTTTCCAGAACCTGATCAATAAGATGTGGCTTGGGGTCCCATCTCAAGACAAAATGGAGATCCGCAGCTGCCTGCCCAAACTCCTCCTAGCTCACCATAAAACTCTGCCTTACTTCATCAGGAACAAACTCTGCAAAGTTATTGTGGATATTGGCAGGCAAGACTGGCCGATGTTCTACCATGACTTTTTCACGAACATCTTGCAGGTAAGAAGTTTCTAAAGGAAAAAATTGGTTTAATGCACAGAGACACATTAATTTGTTTCCTTGAGTAGTGACTTCCCTTGACGAAGATTAATTACATGAAAACCTAAGCTGCTGCTTAAATTTCTTTTCCTTTTTAGTTTTGCAAATAACCCTCAGCTTCCTGTGTGTTACATTTCTTTCTAATGTTAGGGGTTTTTTTGACAAAGGAACAATACTGTGCAACAAGTATCAACTTCACTTTGAATTCTAAATATTTAGGAGGAGCTGTTGAAAATTATGGGAATTGTGGGTTGTGCTTTTGGGTTTTTTTAAGTCAGTAAAACAATGGATGCATCACAGTAATTATCAAAAGCAAAATTTCTGAATGTGGCTCTTGGAGAGTTTTTACCTAATAGCCAAAGTTACCCTAAAAATCTTTGGCACCTCATCAGGTAAGGTTGCTAATGTAATGTTGTCGGGGTAAGAGGGCTTTTGCAGGGAGACTGGTGTCTGTGTCTGAGGATCCTGGCTGAGACAGTGCCATTAGTTTGGATGTTGGTTGTAATTCAGCATCTCTGCAGCGATGCCTGAGCCAGGCTAACAGCTTGCTGCTGCTGGAGCCTAACTAGTCTACTGCAGACCTCCTCCGGGCCAGGTTCTTGGTTACCAGGTCTCTCTAAGTTGTTCATCATTGGCTTGAAGCTGAGTGTAAACTGAAGTGCTGCCCAGCCTTTCTGCTGATGTAATTACATGATTTGAATGCAGCTATGCCCCCAGACAAGCCACAAGGCAGCTATTAAAACAAAAATCAAAGGAAAACAAAACAACAACAACAAAACAAACACCAAAAAAACCCCAGAGCTTGTTACCAACTGGTGTAATCTCTTCTGTAATCATATAGTGTGGCATGCTGCGGTTTCGTTCCTGAATTATCAATTTGATGAGTACTCCAAGACAACTGTCTGCACTTAGAGTTTGGGCTTTCATTTCACCTGGATCTGCAATTGAATTTCTGAGCTACTTGTTTATCTAGCACATCATAGGTTATCTTAAGTGACTGCAGAGCCACTTTGGGTATCTGTTTTTTCCTTAAGCCTCTGCTTGTCAACTCAGCTTCAGAGGGAAATGTTCTAGGAGGATCTGCTCCATGATCTTCCCAGGCACGGAGGCGAGGCTGACAGGTCGGTAGTTCCCAGAGTCCTCCTTTCTACCTTTTTGAAAATGGGTGTAATGTGTCCCTTCTCCAGTCACCGGGGACTTCACCTGACCGCCAGGACTTTTCTAACGTAATGGAGAGTGGCTTGGCAACTACATCAGCCAATTCCCCCAGGACTCTGGGATGCATCTCGTCTGGTCCCATAGACTTGTGTATCTTCAGGTTCCACAGGTGGTCACGAACCTGATCTTCACTTACAGTGGGAGGGACTTTGTCCCCCTGGTCCCCACCTTGTGGCCTTTTAACTTGTGGTACTTTTAACTAACTAGTCTCTAAAACTTTTACTGAACTATTGGAGAGATGGAGAATAAAAACAGCTTGGACTATGGTGTTGTCATTAAGCAAACCAAATAATTTTATGTAGAAAGTGCTGCTTCCGTAGAAGTGTGAAATTTGTTTAACGTTACTGAAGTTTGAGGGCAAGGTATTGCTAAACTTCCTCATACTGTCAGAAAATAGTCTGAGAGGAGCTGTTCAGTCTCTTTGCAACTTACTAACAGCCTGTGTATTTAATTTTGTTTTCTTTTTTTATTGGTCTGCTCCTGTGCCAATGTGCTTCCTTTTTGAAAGCCAAAGTACATCTAGACTAAGAGCTTTCAGATGGGCTCCTTCACCAAACTGTAGCCGTAGCAGCGGGAACTCAGCATGTCTCTGGTTTGGTGGGTCAAGGAGATTAGGACCAAGGTCAGCCCACGTTACAGAACTTATGACTTCAAGGATTACTTGGAGTAATTTCACTTTGCTTTAGGCTTTTTCCTCTCGGAGGGAGAAATAAATTGTTTTGGATGTTCCAGGTGAACAGCCTTGAATTTAATCTAAGGATAAAACTTTGTCCTGCTTGAATGTATCCTTAATATCCCAGTGGCTAATGAAAGCAAACATTGTTGCTTTCTCTTGTCCTAATCTTGTGGTTCTTTCTGTGGTGGCAGTCCCTCTTTTTAAGGTAAATGTGATTTCTAGTTTGAGATGTAATAGAGGTGCAAGGAGAGGTTGTATCTCTTGGCTGTGTTCCTGTGTCATCCAGCATTGGCTGCAGATCTTTGTATGGGAAGGGATGGGCTTTTTAATGAGAAATTTCTTGGCCAATGATGCAGGCTCCTGACCTGCACGTGGCAGCCCTGTTACATGGTGGAACCACTGGCACCGAGGCAATTCGGAGAAGTGATGATGTCAGCAGAAGGCAGTAAACAGAAGGAACAAACTGTTACTAGTAAACATGCCGGAGAAGAGAGCGTGTGTGATGACATTATGAAAGCTGTCTTGAAACCCCAAGGATTCCCATGGTGCTTGAACTCTGTTGCAACATCTTACATTAATGTCTCAGGAAATGGAATATTTGCAGTTCTCTTTCCTCAGCGTGCAGCGCTGCAGACTGTGGGAACTGGTATTCCCTCGGTCTTGAAGCCCTTGTAAACTGCTCATCATGTTACTAACCCCATTTTCCAGCTGATAGCTTTGTGGAGTGTTCACATCATGTGGAGTGTTGCATTCATGTGTTTCCCTCTCAGTTAATTCAGTCTCCTGTGACCACACCTCTGGGACTGATCATGTTGAAAACTACTTCGGAAGAGCTGGCATGTCCGCGGGAAGATCTTAGTGTAGCCCGGAAAGAAGAGCTACGCAAGCTGCTCCTAGACCAGGTGCAAACAGTGCTTGGGCTCCTCACAGGTACGTTCATGGAAGCAGCGTGTGGGTGATGTAGTGGCTGCTCCTGCAGCTTAAACACTTCACTCTGAGGTGTTTGGGTCAGTTTACAATGAAAACAAGCTTCTTTAGCAGAGCAGCTGTGCAGCTACCTGTGTCCTTTTTATGAAGCACATGTGTAAGCCCTTGGTAATTTCTCTGGGCTTACTAAGAGAAGACAGTGGTCCTGTCAAAGCACTAAGGATGTGTTCTACCAAAGTTCTCTTGCGGTCTCCAGTATGTATGTTTGAGCCATCTGTCTTTCAGCCAGCTGTTCTGAACAATATCTCTTTGGCCAGGTATTTTGGAGAGCATCTGGGACAAACACAGTGTTACTGCTGCCACTCCACCACCATCCCCAACTTCAGGAGAAAGTGGTAAGGATGGCTAAAGCTGCAGAATGATACTTCTGTGAGCTTAAACTTGCAATATCAGACATAGATTCTTTCCTTTACTGTCTAACCTCTTGCAAAAACCCTTTCCTAGAGCTTTTTGTAGGCCAACAAATTTCTAGTTGGAAAGACAAACTTTATATGAAGAAACAATTCCCACTGCAGGGGATGCCCCACTGAAAATGCCACCTCACTGAAGAGTACGTGTGTAGCTTCTTCGTGTCCTCAGGTGGCAAAAAGCTTTCTGAAATACCAATGCAAAATGCTTTAATGTCAGTGCATGGGCATTGTCCTCTAGGAATTTCAGCTGTAAGCACATCAAAAGCCAGAGTGAAGCCAAGCTGAAGCCCTAACTGGAAAATAAACCCAACCAAAAAAAAAAAAGTGGCGAGCACTTTGTGTATATGTACTTCTTAGTATATATGTATTTCTTAGGTGCCTTCAAAATAGAGACTATATTTGTGCTTGGCGCACATGTCACCCTGTTAAGGCTAAATATGGGATGGATGTTTAGGGTCACCCCAGACTTAACACTGATCTTGAGGACTACTGGTTTCTCTTGTGCTTTGATGTACCATGGACTGTTAGGTTCAGCTCACCTGAGTGTCATCTAGCAGCATGTGGTGACTTTGCTCCTGCTTCTTGGACAACAAAGCAAGAGGAAATACCATGATGCAGTGAAATCAATATGTTGTCTGATCTTGGCTGTCTGCTTTTAACAAGGAAAAAGAAGGCTTAGGGTCTGGAAACCTGTAATACCCAGTTGTGCGTAGGGAAAAGATGAAACACTTGTGGAGATGGTATTTCTTTCAGGGTCCCACTGATATCAAGTTGTGCTTGGGGCAGTGTGTTCTGTAAGTTAACAGTTTTATCAGGTACCTTCGTCTCGCTCATCGTTGGGACCTTAACCAGTTAAATGAATTACAGATCACTTTCTTGTGTCCAGGTTGCAGTAGTCAGCTGAAGACAGCTGCCTGTGCTAAGCTTTTTGTTAATGTTTTGGTTAGTGTTAAAACTCAAATGTGACTTTGAGCAGAATTTCAAGTGCTTCTTTCCTGTAGAAGAGCTTAAGACACTTCTAAATTTATGTACAAACAAACTTAAATGGGAAGAAATAGTTCCTCACTCTTGGTGGGGTGAATTTTGCTGTAGCTAGCAAAGGTTTGAAAAATATTAACAGAACAGAAAGTTGTAGAGGGACTCTGCTGCTTGGAGAAGGCAGGAGTGCCAGCATCACCTACCCTGCAAGCAAGAGCCTCAGGACTTGGATGTGCCTTTGAGAAAGACTGAAGTCATCCATGGTAAAAAGCTGATTTATGTTGGTATCAACTGTTGGTGGCAAGTGCCTCAGTGACCAAGAATGATGCCGTGTTTGTCTGAAGGCTTGGTGGACCTGGGCACACGCCAGCTGATGATGGTTTGGGAGGGGGTACTGCAGCCTGAGCAGCAGGTCACAGAGCTATCTCAGAAAGAGCTACCCCTCATTTGTTCTGAGGTGCTAATAACTTTAACTGATCCAACCCAGAAGATCTCCAATTTTTGTCTAGAGTTGTAATAAATAAATAAAATAAAAAGAAAAGAAAAAAAAAAAAAAACCAGTGGAACAAATCCTTGGCTGGGAGCCAGTGGAATACAGTTTGAGAGGTCCTCTCAGTTCCTCGGTGAATCGCTGGATGGTGCTTGTGCTGAGGCAGCTTTTCCTCCACCCGTGCCCCTCACCTTATGACTTCAGATCATATTTCTCAAAGTGAAAGCACTCTGTTTCTGTTCTAGGGATTTCTTTTCTCTCCTTTCAGGGAAAAGAAGCAAACAAACCTCTTCAGATAATTTCGAGCTACTAAGGCTACACTGACAGGTCGTGTAGAAGTTCAGGCTTAGTTTCATTGGGTCCTGTCTGTGCCAACTAGTTTATTTGAAATGCTGATTTTTTTTTTTCTTCCCTGTGCTCTGCCTTAACTGCTGTCTTCATCTTAAAACTGGTTGTGCTTCCATTTCTTGAAGTCCAAAAGGAAGAGCACCGAGTCCTTCCCTATTGTCCACTGCTTTGCTCCCTTTGTGTTTTATGAAGGACTCTCTTCTTTTTCTTTACTTTCTTTACTAACCAAATGTCCCTTGGGTCACCATATGGTGCTATGATATCAAAAGACCCCCAGAGTGGAGGGAGAGCAGGGGTAGTGTTTCTAACATGGGGAACCTACCTGGCTTAATGCCAGGCACACGAGGCGGGAGCAGTGAGTGGCAGTTGTGGCATCGCACACCTCCTGGGCTTTATTTGCAGGCATGGTGTTTGGTTTGAGTCATTCATGCAGCACATTATTCCTGTTTACTGGTGACAACTTTTTTTGTTTCTTACATGAGGTCACTACCTTTTTCTCTTTATATTCAGGTAAAAATAAAGGTGTTCCAATAGGCAAAATAAGCTTCAGAGTTCCTATAAATGTTTAATACAGAATCATAGAATTGTTTCATTTTGAAGAGACCTTTAAGATCATCAAGTCCAACCGTTAACCCAGCACTGCCCAAGTCACCACTAAACCATGGCCCTCAGCACCACATCTCCAGGGCTCTGAAACCCCTCCAGGGATGGGGACTTCACCACTGCCTGGGCCAGCCCTTGACAACCCCTGCAGGGAAGAAATTGTTCCTCACGTCCAACCTCAACCTCCCCTGGTGCGACTTAAGACTGTTTCCTCTTGTCCTGTTGCTTGTTCCTCAGGAGAAGAGACTGACCCCACCTGGCTCCCGACTCATTTCAGGGAGTTGTGGAGAGCAAGAAAGTCTCCCCTGAGCTGCCTTTTCTCCAGACTAAAATATCTTTAGGAACTTGGAAAACCTCTGCTTCATTTTTTTTTTATTATTTTTATTTTCAGTGGGAAGCAGAGTGAAACTGTTCCTTGCAAGTCTTGCATAGTTTTTAAACAGCACTTCAAGACAATGTTAAACTCGTTTGTCACACCACATAAACGAAGGATCTCTGCTCCTGTCCTACATTAGGAAACACCCGAGTTACTGCACCAGTATAGAATTCACTCAGCAATCATCTCTCAGCCTCCAAATGTTGTCTTCACATGATTTTTAGCTCTTGACCTGATTAATCCCTTCCTTAGGCATATTCACTCATGTAGGGTAAACAAATGAGTAAGAGAAATATCTGCTACTGCTTACTCCTGCAGAACTAGCCTGATCCCAGCCCCTCCCTGAGTGTGCTCCTCCTGTGTGAATGCAGTTGAACCTGTACATTTCTCACCTGTTTGAAAAAACCACCAAATATTAACTTAATCTCTTACTAAACTCTGAGCCTCAGTAATTTAACTGGGTACAAAGCCCTCCGACCAACTGCTGTGAGTTACAGGGACCTATTATACTTTTTTTTTCCCTGGCGTTGGTGCATTAAAAAATGAGAATCTTTGATTCTCAGGGATTTTTTGGAGTTTGCCAGACCTGACATTGGAAAGAATCACATCTTACATAAAAGCACAATGCAGACAGCTCCTGCCCTGCAGTGCAGGGACAGTTGTGAATGTTACTATGGGGGCTGCTTTAACATTCAGCCTAAGTGCAAGGTTTGCCAATTCAGCTGAAGCAGCATGATGACTTAAATTTCTGGAGTGGAAGAGAAAAAACCAAGGATAGGGTATGGCTGGGAGTTACCAATGTAGTGATGTAAGTTATTGATCGTGATGAAAAGTGGTGTCTTAAGAGGAATCTCTTCATCATGCAAACTTTTGAGTACTCTAGAGCTCAGCAAATCATACCTGCTATTTTTGTACTGCTAATGTGTTGGGTCATTTCACTTTCCAAAAAAAAATTATATGGATTTTTCTGGGCACAACTTTGAATTCTGTAATGTAGCAAGTGTTTGGGGATTTATAAATGTGAAGAGGTTTCTACTCAAGGAAGAGTGCTGGAGCATGTCCAGAGAAGGGCTATGAAACTCAGGAAGGGTCTGGAGCACAAGTCTGAGGTTGTTGAGTCTGGAGAAAAGGAGGCTCAGGGGAGAACTCCTCATTCTCAACAACTCCCTGAAAGGAGATTGGAACCAGGTGGGGTTGGTCTTTTCTCCCGAGCAACAGGACAAGAGGAAACAGCCTTAAGTCGCACCAGGGGAGGTTGAGGTTGGACCTAGGGAACAATTTCTTCCCTGCAGGGGTTGTCCAGGCCTGTCCCAGGCTGCCCAGGGCAGTGGTGAAGTCCCCATCCCTGGAGGGGTTTCAAAGCTGTGGAGATGTGGTGCTGAGGGACAGGGTTGAGTGGTGCCCTGGCAGTGCTGGGTTAACAGTTGGACTTGATGATCTTAAAGGTCTCTTCCAACCAGAACAATTCTATGAGAAGTGTATTGACTAACCTAGGGAAGGTCAGTAGCTTTTCAGGACACGGTCTGTGGAAGCCTGCAAGTCTATGGGCAGCTGCTGTGGGGAAGGGTGGCCCATCTGGTGGTGTCTGCTTGGATTTCCATGAAGCTTTCAACAGGGCTTCTCACTGAAAACTTGGGAGTACTGAAGTACTGCTTAGGACTGTGCTCATGGACATGTTTTTTAGGGACCTGGGAAAAGGGCTCAGTTAAGAGAGAGAAGGCATGCTGGTGGCACCAAGATGGTAAGAATGGTGAGAGAGAAGGTATGACTGAAGACCTGCAGGGAGATCTTCGCACATCTTTGGGTCAATGGGAGGTGAAGCACAACGCAGATAAGCAGTGCTCTCCCTGGCCAACTGCAGGTTGCCTCATCCCAAATCACAATCTACACAAATGTCAGATCGATAGTGGTCAAAACCAGGTATCTTCTGTGGTGCTGCGTGGAGTTACGGTTCATTTACACCTTAAAGAATGGCTGCAGTTCTTGTCTTCCTGTATCAATAGGTACAGAGTAGAAATTAAAGCTTTGTAGAAGAGCAGTGAAGATGACTGAGGGTATGGAATGGCTGTCGTGTAACAGAGCAACAAGAATAGTACTCTTCATTCTGTCAGAGAAAGGGAGAGCAAGGAGCTGCAATAGAGATGTATTGAGTGACATGTAGAGGGTGAATGGAAAGAGATTTTCTTTCCCCTGTTTGGATACAGGAGGTGGAAATGAAACTAGCAGCTGACATGCCCCAACCAAAACCCATCCTTCCGCACTATACCACGCTGTGCAACACTATCACGGGGTGGTGCAAACACTAAGATTCTGTAGCTTCAGTCAGAGACTTGTTAAAATCATGGAAGGTAAATCCTGAGGCTGTGCAGAATTCTTAAGATCCCACCTGGATTGGGAAATCGTTGTAGTCCAGTTGGCTGGAGGCTGGGGAATGTGGTCTGTGCCTGCAGTGGGCACTTGGTCGCTGAGGAAAGGTACCATCCTAAGTAGGCATTTTGGTCTGACTTGGAACATCTGCTCTTACATCAGCCACAAGCTGTCATGTACAAACAGAAGCAGCTCTGCCAAGGTTCAGTGTAACACAGATGTGCTAGGGACCTGGTGCAAGCTTCTATCACAGATGCTTACTCTTCTGAGGGGAGGGAATTCTATAATAAAATCCTAAAATACACCTCATGGCATTGCTGTTTTCCAAAGCACCACATGAGTGTGCTTCCCAGTAAGGCAAGAAGGGCCACGTCAAGCTCCTGCTTTCTTGGCAGTTGTTTGATCAGCTGAGATCTGAACAAAACTTCAGAAAATATCTGAATACAAAAATCACTGGTTCATCTCAGACAGTTCTTTGACTTGCTGAATGCCAGAGGCTCTGATGGCTTTTGTTTTATGGCTGGGGCTGGCGGTTGCACCATTTGAAGGTAACTAACTGCCCTGGTTTGTAACGCAGATGTCCGCTTTGTTTCCTAGGTGACCTGTTAAGTAGCCTGTTGCAGAGTCCTAGTGCAGCCAAATTATTGAACCAGCCGATCCCCATCCTTGATACAGACAGTGAATATATATGTTCCCTGGCACTGGAGTGCCTGGCACACCTCTTCAGCTGGATCCCTTTGTCTACTAGTATCACCCCGTCACTCCTCACCACCATTTTCCACTTTGCTCGCTTTGGCTGTGACACCCGCGTTCGGAAGATGTCTTCTGTCAATGGCAGCAGCCAGAACTCAGTGTTGGGACAGGAGCGTGGCCGACTCGGTGTCTTGGCCATGTCTTGCATCAATGAACTGATGTCTAAGAACTGCGTGCCTATGGAGTTCGAAGAGTATTTGCTACGGATGTTCCAGCAGACTTTCTACCTCCTGCAAAAGATTACCAAGGAGAATAACGCCCATACGGTGAAGAGCCGGCTAGAGGAACTGGATGAAAGGTAAGAGCAACCAAACAGCTAAGTAGCTGTGCTAGGGCCTCTTGCTTTCTAAAGGACTGTCTTTATTATTTTGTGGTCATGCATGGTGTGTCTAATCGCCTTTTTTTCAGAGTACTGTGCTGGGGGAGACAGGCAGAGAGGTAGGTGCCCCCAGGTAAGGTTCTGGTAAGGGGCTGAGTTCACTAAGGGACCGTGGTGGCACAGGTTTGTGTTCTTTCCTGTCCTCTTCCTCCCCTTTCCCCCATTCATTGCTGTCTGACTGCAGGTCTGAGGTGGCCCAAGAGCTGAACCTGCCCTTCATTCAGTTTTAAGAGAAACCAGAAGAGGCTCAGTGAGGTAAAGGCATTGCAGTCTTCCCTTTCCTGGTCGGTATCTGCCTTCTCTGCTTAACTCAGACATACAAAGAGTGGGTAGATATTCTGTGAGTCATGACTTGAAAGAAAATAGCAGCAGTTTCCTGTCCTTCACTGAGATATGACTATTTCCAATTGATGGGGGGGGGGTTATTTTATTTTTTTTTTTAAACAACACCCAAAACCAGCTTGGGGAGCTCCTCTCACAGCGGTGGTGAACGGCTCCGCAGCAGCTCAGAGGCTGCGTATTGCCATTTTCCAGAAAGTTACTACCACCCTTGTTGCCTGAAACAGCTCAGCTCTTTTATACTGGATATTCCTACTTGTAGGAGAGAAAGTGAGACTCATCACGCTGTTGTGTTGAGCGGTTGAAGCTGTATGTTGGCAGGGTGTTGACTCTGCCCCCATGGGAGGGCTGGCAGACTGGTGCCGATGCTGGCAAATAGTTTACAACTGTGCAAACGTGCTCAGTATCTCCCTGTGGATTGGTGGAAATAAATTTCTGGTGCTGCTGTAGAGAATTTCTATTCCCAGACACAGCAGCAAGGCTTTTGAGCTTTGCTTTTGTTGTTTGGGCGTTTTTTTTTAATATTCACTCAAAAGAGGGGGAACCAACAGTAAAACAACTTAGGAAGAAAACTGGGTCCATTTGTAGAGATGACTTGCATATTTCTTCTGTAAAAGTCCCTTTTCCTGTATCTTAGATACACCTATAAGTTTAGGATAGGAAATGTAGATTAATTGTGACTTCTGTTTAACAGTGTATTCTACCTGATCATTTCTGGACTAACGTGCTCTGACATCTAGCATCTTCCCAGAAGTAAGACAGGTAGAAACCTGCCACCTTAGCACACAAGATACGTGCACAGAGAGCCTCTGGTTTTCAGAAAAGCTCTCCTGGAAACCCGCAATCCCTCGTTTAACTTTGTTCTTTAGCAGCAGCAGCAGCAGGCAGCCTTCAGTGGCAAGGCAGTGGGTGGGCTGTAGCTGTGTTGGCCTCCACAGAGATGGTATTGCCACATCACGATGTTCTGCTGCTCAGATGTGTTGCCCACAGAGGCTGTTGGTGTCTGTAATTGTGAGATCCCTCGTTATTCATTGCCAAGGTCTGAAATGGGAAAGTAACTAAGGTGTTCTGGAGACCAGACAAATCTATCTGGCTTCTGAAGGAGCGGAGCTTTCTCTGAGCTGTGTCCCCTCTGTGGGAAAGGATGTGAGCATTTTCCTTTTGTAACTTAAGGGCATAGCTATATTTTTATGTCCAAACCTAAAGAACTTACCACATGAAAGGGTCATCTCGGCTTGACTAACAAAATCCAGAAGAAAATTGGCACAGAAGCTAACTTGAGTAGATTGCTGTCTTGAGAACCTGCCTGCCCGGGGTCCATTCCTTCCCTTCCTCTTGTAGCGCTGGTTATTTTTGTTCTGTCACAAAATCAGTGTGGTCCTGAACAGTGGGTACTGTCCAAGTAGTCCAGAAAGAGAGTAACAACTTGTTTTTTGCTTTGTGTTTGGCTTTAACTTGAAGATCCCAAATTACAGGAGGTTTTACGATCCTTACAGGCTCATAAGGATCCACACAGTGGCTTGGTGGTTTTGCAGAGGGGCTTTGGGGGGGGGGTCAAGTAAGATTTTCCTTGGTTTCAGATCAGAACCTCTTTAGATAATAAAACCCCAAAAGAATGAACTAAATGTTTGGGGTTGGATTTTTTTGTGTGTGTTAGCTTTACTTTTGAAGTGTTTCATCTGTGATCGTTTGTTTAGTGGTGTCTTCTCAAGTAGGCAGTGCCAAAGAAAAAGGAAACAATCTTTTTGCATATTCAAAGCATTGTGTGGTTTTGTAGGCTTAAAATAACAAGAGCGCTGCAGCCCTTTGTTAGCTGGCAAAGCTTCTGGTCTCGAGTGAGTTTTTGTTAGAGTGCGGTTCTCCCCCGAGAATCAAACCCTTTGCAGAAGGGAAGAGCAAGGCAGTGCAGTAAAACCAGACTGTCCATGCATGTCTGAAACTTCCCCAAGCCTAACTCTTTCTTTAAAAGAAGAACTTTAAGTCCTGCTGCACTTCAGATTGCCTGCAGCATGGGGAGGATGTGCTTCTCCACACACAGCCCTGCCACTGGACTGCTGGAGCTCTAGCTCTGCGTGTGCAATAGTGATGGAGTATTTCACTCTTCTTTTCTCTAGAGGTAGAGATGAAGATGATTTCTAATCTTGATGAAGCCCATGTTGTGTAGAACGTGTTAAAAACTTAAAAGCTTACTCTACTGTTGTCCCTAATTTTTCCCCAACTACATATGCAGGAATCCTCAGTGCTTGCACCAAGGTTGTGCTCTTGCTGGACACCCCCCAAGATTTTGGTAGCAGGATTCTTTTTGGACTTTTGCTTTGTAGAGCCCCAAGCATCGAGTAGTCCTTGTATTTTGGAGGGCTTCTGGTCTTTATAGTCTAATTTAGTCACAAAAGCCTGGGCTCAGTTCAGCACCCTTTGGATAGTTGATCTGGCCTGCAGAAGAAACAGTCCTTTCCAGCTCTTCTCTCCACGGTTATCCCACCACCATGCGTAAATTTAACGTGTATTGTTAACTCCTGCATTAACTTCTTGCTTCCAGCTGAACTCAGTGGTACGGTTTCTCACTAACCCTATCCACATCAATAAGATGACCCTTGATATCAAATGGTTTCTCGAGGGTGGGGGGATCGTGCTTATTCACAGGCCTGGTTGAACTCTATTATATTTATCTGAATATTAAAGTTGCTTTTGACTAGACTGTCTTTTCTGCTGTTTCAGGTATTAATGGAATGAAGGGTTGCCCGACCTGTAGGTAATTGTTGCAGGGCTTTATATTTTAATTGTTCTACTGGCTGTTAATTAGAACTTGCTTTTATACTGAAAGGATTTTGAGTGCATTTGTCACTGTTTCAATGAAATTGCTTTCCCTTGTGGCATCCTTCATGTTTTCTCAGTTGTGTTTTCTCCTTTCCCTTGTAGCTACATTGAGAAGTTTACGGATTTTCTCCGTCTCTTTGTGAGTGTCCACCTACGAAGAATTGAATCCTACTCCCAGTTCCCCGTGGTCGAATTTCTGGCACTGTTGTTCAAATACACTTTTCATCAGGTAACAGCTCTATGGCATTGTTTTCCCTTGGTCTGTTGGCTGGTACAGCAGGATGAGCTTGTGGTGAAGTTGATACCTAAAGTTATCCCAGGAAAAACGACGACAGAAAAAAACCACACACACATGGGGGGAGGAATAAACCACAACACAAACAAAAACCCTAACCAAGCAATGACCAGTAAACAGCTTTTACTGGCACTTGCCCAGTAGCTCTAGAGACTTGGAAATGGCTTAATGTGCTCTTGGATTTAGCTGGAGACAAGGGTCATGGGTAGTTACCTTGCAAGAGGAATCTGTCTGGTGTTTAACTTTTGCTTCTGTGTTTATTTTTGTGCTAGTCCTTGGAATGGACAACATTGTCTGAGAGAAACCTCTCTAGCTTTTCTGTTTTGTGGAGCCTTTCTTTCTCCTGAATCCACTGCTTTTACTGTATCTGAGCCTTTCCTTGTAACTTCTGTTATTGGAAAGACGCACTTGTGGCTTTTGATACGTGTTACCTTCCTGTAGAAGCTGTCACAGTGCAAATCGGCCCTGTTTACCCCCACGTGAGAATAATGCCACCCCTTATTCTGCCACTGAGCACCACTGACAAGAGTCTGTCCCCATCCTCTTGCCCCTTGTGGGCCCTTTAGCTATTGATCAGATCCCCTCTCAGTCTGCTCTTCTCCAGCTAAACAGCCCCAGGGCTCCCAGCCTTTCCTCAGCAACTTTATAGCCTCTGCTGGACTCTCTCCAGCAGTTCTTTGTCTCTTTTGAACCAGGGAGCCCAGAACTGGGCCCCAATACTCGAACTGCTGGTCACACTCTTCTGAATGTACCCCAGGAGACCATTTGCCTTCTTGGCTGTGAGGACGCATTGCTGGCTCATGGTGTACTTGCTGTCTACCAGCACTTCCAGGTCCTCTGCAAAGCTGCTTCCCAGCAGGCCAGCCCCTCCCCTGTACTGGTGCAGGGGGTTATTCCTCCCCAGGTGCAGGACTCTACACTTGCACTCATTGAACTTCATGAGGTTCCACTCTGCCCAGCTCTGCAGCCCGTCCAGGTCTCACTGAATGGCAGGACAGCTCTGGCGTGTCAACCACTCCTCACAGTTTGGTATCATCAGCAAACTGTCTGAGGGTCTACTCTGTGCCTTCATCCAGGTCATTAGTGAACATGTTGAACAAGACTGGACCCAGTGTGTGGAATCAATCTTGCCATAGCTTACAGTACTCACTGTGAATTTTGGTGCATTTCAGCCTACGCATGAAGGTTACTTTTCTTGCTTAGACATCTGGACACTCTTCTTGGACTATCTGACTAGCAAAATAAAAAGTCGCCTGGCAGACAAAGAAGCAGTGCTCAACAGGTAAGCAGTCGGGAAGCTGGTGTATGATGGCTGCAAAGAGATTTATTTCATGGTCATCATGGAATGACTGGGAGAAATCAACTGTTGCTTACTCCAGCTTCACTGGTAACCACCAGTGAGACCTTTTCTTTTTCTAACATTATAAATAATATCAAGTGTAAGCTTCAACATTTTGCTCAGTTTGAATTCTTTTGGATTAGTGTAGGTTAGGGTAGCAACCCTGTCACTTACCTAGGTTGTGTGTGAACATCACAACCAGAGTGAAGAAGCTTTGCAGTCTGAAATGGAACTGTAACACTATTTAGCAAATTTTAGAGCACATTTTAGCACGTTAGAGCAGGAGACCGCAGAGTAGCTTGCCTAGTAAGTGTTCACACAGCTCATACAACTAATTAATGACTCGGGATTCTTTTTTTATTATGATTTTAAAATTCTTGTTTAAATGGAGGATGTGTTCTTGAGAAATAGCAATGAGACTGGAAGCTGAGAGATTGACTCGCTTCCCCGTGACGGTAGTTGTGTGTATTAGTTGTGACCCTGTTTGGCAGCTCTCCTTTTGTAGATGCTGTGTCCTGAAATAAGGGGCTCTCCTTTGGTAAAAGTCCCTTTGCTGCCATTTTAGAAACCTGGTGACTATACTGGTATCTCCTTCAAGTTTAGGAGGCTTAAAAGTGCTATGGCCTGTGTCGTATTACATTTTGTAAAGTGCAGAAGGAAGCTTCTTGCCTTGAAGCACACTAAATAGAAGTGGTTGGATTTTGAAAGGCCACCTGACATCATAACCACAAAGAAGAACTTTGCTTACACCAGACAGCTCCTTTCCTTTCAGCATGGGAATGGTGTGGTTTTTAATTCCTCAAATAGTAGGTATTGACATTTGAACTTTGTTATAATTTGGTCTAATTTGCTGCTCTCTGCCTTGGCATTCTGCTCCTCTTCATCTGGCTAACATGTGTAACGCTTGTGTTCTTGGTGTCCAAGAGTTTACTACGGAGAAAATGGAAACAAACAATACCTGTCTCTAAAAGATACCTCAGACAAACAAGTTAAAAGTGGTTGAAGCTTGTAGTGTTTTGTCAGAACTGCCCGTCCTGAGTGACAGCTTCGCCAGCTTCCTGCGTGCTCTCAGACGTGTCAACACCACTGTCCGACAGCCTGGGAGTGGTTACACCACAAGAGCACAGCTGACATTTCCTGTTCTGCGGTTTATAAACTTTGCACTGTGTACACATGACAACTTTTACTGCTGGATAAATTGCCAAATGCAGAGCTATGTCATCTGACAGTGGCAAAGTAATTCAGCCACCTTGCAGAGAGGTTTTCAGCTGCTTAGCTAGTGCTGCAGCTGACTGGGCTGACACTTGGATTGCATTGTCAGTGTAGGCTAATGCCTCATTTTCCAACCTGATCCCACCAGAAAAGAGCATGACTTTTTGCATCATACCCCAGTTATTTTGAGAAAGGAGGTTTTAAAAACAATCTGTCAAAGCAAACCTCAAACTTTGGCACCGTGTCTCCAAGGAGTGGTTGCATGCTCAGGTGGCTCTGTGCTAATTTTGTAACTTGGCATTCTTCTGAGGCGGTCGATGAGAAGGGTCTTCTGTGCTCTGTACCAGCTTCATAGCTCTGAGAGATGAAAAGATATCTTCCATTGACATGCCTTTAGCGTTACAGTGCAAGTAGAAAAAGTGCTGGCTTTGTTTCAGGGGACAAGGGGCTGAATTCTGTAGCCAACAGCACAGGGAAAGAGGATAACAGAATATGGAGCCTCTGGGGAGACCCCTTTTGAGGCAGGCAGCAATAACTCTGCCCTGTTTCATCTGTTCCTCATTCCCTGCCCAGAAAGCAGAGCACCAGACAGGCTAATGAGGAGCTGTGTAAGCAGCAAGAGGCTCTTGGTGCCTCCTGTTTGCATACATCTGTTGTTATTCCTGGCAAGCCACTCCTGCCTTTCCTGTTTTGAGCTCTCGAGCTGCTTCTGTTGCTAACGGTTCTCCTTTTCCCTTTCGGAGGTAGAGGGATATCAGATACTACCAAGGCTCTTCCCTTGCAGGTAGCTTGTGACCTGAAATAACATGATGCTCTTAATCCTAGGGTCATCTTGGTGTTCCCTCAGTGCACGCACAGGGCTCTGCTGCAGGCTCTTTGCAGTCGCCCACTTCAAACTGCCATCTGTTGTACATCCCTCCTTCGCTGGAAGGGCTGTGGGCACAGCGATCTCTGCAGAACTGTTGACTCAAACCCTCGCTCTGTCTTCTCCGTGATCCTAGGTACGAAGACGCCTTGGTTCTGTTGCTGACAGAAGTGTTGAATCGAATCCAGTTCAGGTATAACCAGGCACAGCTGGAGGAGCTGGATGATGAGACCCTGGATGATGATGTAAGGAGCAGAGTTGAACAAGGACAGCTGCAGGTCCAGATGTTAACTCTTACACTGGTAACACCCGGAATGTCTTCCCCTGAGCTTGTACTGTGGAGTACAAGCCAGACAGCTGCTTCTTCACTCCAGGGGGTTGAGGTTTAAAGCAGCATGAAATGCTTTTGACAAAAATGTACTTAAAGACGCACTAAAAACATATGACCTTTGTTTTTAACTTGGTTCTTATGGGGGAAAAAGATAGAGATACTTAGGTTCTGATTGAGAGGCATTAAGTCTCCATGTCTGGTTGCTCTGGGATTTCTTTTGAGACAGAAGCTTTAAGCTTGTCTGTGTTGTTGGTGCTTTCATTTGAGCTATTTCTCTGAAGTCAGTATTGGTAAAAACATCATCTTAATACCGATAATTGTAAAAGTGGTGTTGGTGGCCAAAATGTATGAGGCCAAGAGCACTGGAAGGGCAGGTTGTCCTGCGTAATGGGTGCTTCTCATCTAAGCAGTAACTGTGCTTTAGAAATGAATGCCTTGGCCTTAGCACTTCAGGGAAACATTCATGCACACCTAGAGTGTAGGCTTGTAAAATTACTCTCCATCAGATGTCTGGCAGCAGTATCTCCTCAGTATCTGGGTGTCTGCAAAAGCCAAGCTCTGGAAATGAGCTAGTTAGTCCCAGATATCAATGAAGATCTACTCATCTGCAAAAAGCTGTTTTCTTCTAGAAGTGCTGGGCTTACGTTGGTGTTTCTTCCCGTAGCAGCAGACCGAGTGGCAGCGGTACTTGCGCCAGAGCTTGGAAGTGGTTGCAAAAGTCATGGAGCTCTTGCCAACTCATGCCTTTTCCACACTAGTAAGTAGTTCTCCAGACCAAAAGTACAATGTGAAATAAGCACCAGGTGCTGGAGTTTGTTGCAAGCTTTTAGCGATCTTATCCATATCTAAAGGGTGGGACTAAAGAGGATGGGGCCAGGCTCTTGATGGTGCCCAGCAACAAGGCAAGGGGCAGCAAGCACAAACTGGAAACCAGGAGGTTCCATGTGAACAGGAGGAGAAAATTCTTTGCTGGGAAGGTGTCAGAGCCTGGCCCAGGCTGCCCAGAGAGGTTGTGGAGTCTCCTTCTCTGGAGAGATTCCAAACCTGCCTGGACAATGTGATCCTGGGCCCCCTGCTCTGGGTGACCCTGCTGGAGCAGGGGGGTTGGACGAGATGATCTCCAGAGGTCTGTTCCAATGCCTGCATGCTGGGATTCTGTGGTAGAGGCCACAGTGCCAAAAAGCAGGGAGGTTTCTTTTTGGATGCAAAACCTTGGAATGGGGAGACGAGCAACTGAAGGCAAAACCTTGGGGTTTTGGCTTGGTCAAATTTCTTGGTGTGTTTTGAGAGAGTGAGCATCTGACTCCTACTTGCTGGTCACTAAGCTCTTTAGAAATTCCCATCTTTCAAAGTGTGTTTGGCAGCAATCCTTCACTGCTGTTTATCTTGGTCTGTCTATTAGGAGGCAGCATTGTGAATTGGCAGATGAGTGTCATTATTAGGGTTTTAAGGAGAGTGAAATCTTTGTCTAAGTGAAAGGCTAGATACAGATTGTGAAGAGAGTGTCTTGGACGGTTGGGAATCATGTTTGATAAACACAGATAAGTGCTTCTTTCCAGTTAGTGCTGCTGCTGCTAGAATCAGTGGTGAAAAGTTGCCTGGGTTTGTAGCACTATAATAGTTTCCAAGGAGGAAATCTTGAGGTTGTAAATCAGTGAAGCCCAAAATTCAGAGGAGTCAGTGCCTTTCTGTTGGGTGAACAGAAAGGCAAGTAATAGCAGTGGGATCTCAAAGCAAGTCTGTTAATAATTATCCTGGAGGTGCCACATACTTTGACCTCTGAACTGTATTCTCAAGAAGCAGAGTAAATGGAGCTGCTGCAGAGGCAGAAGATGCCTGACCTGAACAAATTTTTTTCAATTGCTATTTTAAGAAACATTCTGGCTGCACTAAGCGCTAGAATCCTGCTATGAGAAAGTCTGAAGTTGTGAACAGAATAGCCTTGACAGGGAAGTAGAAGTTGCTCTGCAGCGTGGTGACGTGGCGTGAGTCAGCAAGAGGCAAACAAATGGAGCAGCTGTTTCAGTGAGCGTGTGGGTCATACGGTGAAGCATGTGGTCATCTGGCGTGTGGCTTCCTTGAAGTCACACATGAACATGAGGAAGACTACCTAGCTTTTTTTAACCAGTTCTCCAGCTACAGTTACACAACGACACTCGACTGTTAGGCACAGCATGTTAGAAACTTGACAGAGAGCTTTCATGAGCCCTGTACTAGGGGCTGGGTAGTCTGGGAGGTGCTCAAGGAATTCCACATGCTTTCCGCAGTAGTGTGCAAGGCTGGTGAAGGCAGCGGCCAGTCTATCAGCAGTAAGTAATAAAACCAGTGTTCAGCAGCTGCCATTACTCTGTCCAGTGCTGGACAGTGAAAGGCTGTGGTTCCTTCTGCTGATGGATGAGTGAACTTCCATAAAACCAACCACCTCAGATGTGGTGGCTTTTACCAGTAGAAATGAAGTAGAACTGTGCCAGACTGGGAGGGTTGGAAAATATTTTCTGAATGGATGTCTACAAGGAAAAGGTCAGTGTGCAGTTTTGTCCTTTATGTATACAAATGTGTTTGGGTACACCACAAATAATCTCTTAATGCAGATTCCTGACGTACCTTGCGTGGCTGAAAGCTTCTTAGGCTGCTTTGTAGCCTGTGTGCACAACACGCTCCCCCATGGCAGTATGATCTGTTGCTCAGCTGAAGCATCCCCAGGATCCAGCATGTTTGCTGTTGATCCTGCGTGATAGAGCTAAGCTAACACTGTTCCACAGCCGGGATGTATGACCACTGTGGTGTTTGCTGCCTTGGCTGCTTCACCCGTGGGGCTTCAACCGTTCGGTTTTGGTACAGCTTGTGGCATGCTGCAATACTTCCCTTCTGCACTCTTGCAGAGGCACCAAACTCATCTTCTTTGGTTGAATAATCCCTTGGGAACTGCATTTTGAGGAGCTGATGCTTCTGGGTGAGGTGGATGCAGCGCAGCCTACCCGTGTTACAGGCTGTGCCTTTCCCCTGCTCTGTTCAGGCCAAGTTACACATCTGCCTGCATATTCATACTGGTGGCGTGCTGGGCCATCTCTCACGCTTGTCAGACTGCTGGCTTGCTAGGCTGATTGCTGGTGCTTGTGGGAAAAGGAGAGCTACCACAGAGAGGCAACTTCAGGGTGGGAATCTGCAGTTTTCATGAGAAGCTGTGGTGTGCAGGATCAGCCTAGAACCTAGTGACTGGCCTTTTCTCTAGATGTCCTTTTGAAGGCACTGGGGAGTAATAAGAAAACTGTGCTCTGACCAAGTAATTAGTAGCTAGGTGTTAACTGTCTGCCAAGCCCCCAAATCACGCTCATTTCTTGTCTCCTCTAGTTTCCAGTTCTGCAGGATAACTTGGAAGTGTATCTGGGACTCCAGCAGTTTGTGGTCACGTCAGGGTCAGGTAATAACCACCGTCCAGCGCTGCGGTCCTCTCTCTTTGAATAGCTGATTTGGAAAAATACTCTAGACCCGCGTGGGTGTTGCTACTTCCATATTTCTGTAAGGATCTGAACACATCCAGAGAGTCTGATGGCTCAGGAGTTAAACTGCAATAGCAGACAAAAATCTCAATGTGATTTTTTTTTTTTTTTTGGCATGCTTTTTCCCTTGTTCTGGTACTTGAAATGAAGATGCCATATGTGTTAAGAACAGTTATGCAGCATCAAATACCACAGCAACACGGATGGACAGTGGTTACTTTTTTCATCCTACTAAAACTCGTGTCCAGAAAGGTTGTGCTTCTCTTTGCTTTGGGCTCAGGTCTGCTGTGAAATTGTCCATGGTAGGAGTGTTTGTTTATTCAGACTTGAATTAAAACCGTTGTGAGTCAAGGAGAAGCTGATGTGTTTAGGATGTAGTAGTATTTTCTGAAGACTTACCTAGATAGAATTTTAGGAGCCTTCATGTATCAAGTAGTTTGCAAAGATACTGGTGCTCTCAACTGAATAAAAAGCACGAGCAGTTTTGCTCCTTCCTGAGAAATAAGGGTAATAGTAGTGACAGCTGTGTGAGGGAAGATAAGGTTGTGGCTAAGGCTATATTTAAGTTTTCTAGTGTGCCAGGGAAGGAATCTGTTGCATCTTCAATACTTCTGTGTGTGGCAGAATGGCCATTGTTGTATAGACGTTCAGGAAAAATTACTCCCAATTTTAGGATCATATCAGATCTAGGATAAGCAATGTGTAGGTTTTTTAATGCTGTAGCATCAGTCTATATAAGAAGCTGCCTTGCAGGCTGGCTGTTGAGCTGGTGGGTCAGAAGTAACTCAGATGCAGGTGTTGATTCAGAACTGGATGATAGTATCCTGGTGCTGATGGTACAAAATGGCCAGGCTGCTGCTGAAAACTTATCCAAGATTAAATACAGAAAGGAAAAATAGCTCGTTGTTGAAACACAGTGTTGCAGAACATGTTTGGGTTTTCAGTAGGAGTTCTGGGATGCTCAGAGACCAGGTATATGCAGCCGAGTGCTAGGACAAGCACACAGATAGCAAGACTGGTGAATCTACTTCTCAATACAGTTCTTGTATCTGAGAAATATGAAAAAGAATAACCACGCTTCACATCAGAAGCAGATACAGTTTTGTCCCAAATATGCTTTTCTGCTGCTGGAACTCATTGTGCTGTAGCCAGCAGAGGGAGTTCAGATCGTGACCTTCTCAGCAGAGCTGGGATTGCTTTTTGATTTCGACAGGTAACCAAAAAGGCTCCATTTTATATAGATATTAGTTCCAAATAGAAGAAAAGAAATGTGTAAAAGGCCAAAATAGTTGGTAACATCAGCTTCAGCCTTTAAAGAGGAAAATGAAGCATGGCAGTCAGAAGAGTTGAACTTGTTTTACCCAGTTTGAGTGTTTCAGTCACTTGGACAGTGCTCTGGTTTGAACTGTGACGCACTGCCAAGTTAATTTAAGAAGAATGCTTGTAATGTAATTGGAATAAACTTTGCATTTCCTGTCACTTTGTAATTACATTTCCCATCCCAAAGAGCTGTATTCATTACTCACAAGATTATGTGGATTTTCTTGCAGGACGTTTTTAGCATCTGAGTATTCAGAGTGCCAGGCTCTTAACACAAGTGAATATTTACCCTTTGGTCTTTCAACTTCATTGCTAATGAACCGTGATGTCATTTCAGGTCACAGGCTGAACATCACTGCAGAGAACGATTGCCGCCGGTTGCACTGCTCCTTGAGAGACCTGAGCTCCTTGCTGCAGGCTGTGGGTCGCTTAGCAGAATACTTCATTGGGGATGTGTTTGCTGCCAGGTTCAATGATGCTCTTACCGTGGTGGAGAGGTAGGTGTGGGAGTGGGGAGTTGGCTGCCCCTTCCCCAGTACAAGGAGCAATTGTCAACACAGCAGTGAGTGTGAAAAACATAAAGTTTTCTTTCTGCCTCCCCTTGTTATGATTAAAGTGAGATACGAACAACTCAGTGCCTGGAACCTTACTTGTTACATTCATCAGTGCTGAGTTTTCCAGATGGCTTTCTAAATCCTTAACCAGAGAAATGACTCATGGGTGGGGTTAAAGAAAATCAGTCGCTTGAAAAGATCGCCAGGACCTTGTTTATTTGTTTTCCAGTATCTGCATTTGTTAATGCAATGAAATGAGATGTAGAGTTTGATTACTTCAAAGTTGTATCTTGCAAAGCTAAATCACCAAAATCTCCTTTCTTAAATGAAAAGACCTGTGGAAACTGAAAGGCAGACATCATTCCATTCTTCCTCTCCAAGAAACTTAATTAGCACATAGTTGCCAATGACAGAATTTCAGGGTTTTGTGCAGCTGCTTTGATTATGGTTTTCCATTTCCATGCAGGAACATTGTGCTTGTTCCATCTTGCCACAAAATGAAAGAGGCTGTAAATTATTTTCAGTTAAATGGTCAAAACCTTGTCTACGTATTAGGTACATATTGACACAGGCATGTGAAGAACCGTTCAGATACAGTGTTCAAGTGGATTTGTACATGTGTGTGTACAAGTATACACTGCCATATATATATTCCCTTCCAGGCTGGTAAAAGTGACGCTGTATGGATCCCAGATTAAACTATACAACATTGAAACCGCAGTTCCATCTGTACTGAAACCTGACCTTATCGATGTGTGAGTATGAGACTTAAGTCGCAAATGGTCGCGTACAAATGTGGTACCTACATGGGGTGGAGGAGTCCTTGGATCTCCTCAGTCTGGCGCTCTAACCACTTGCGTGGCAGTGTTCTGAACAGCACATTTCTCCAGTGATTGCGAGCTAACGAGGAGGGCACCTTCTTCTGTTGAAGGTCAAGGCTGCTGCCAGCATTTGGGACCAATCTTTCCTCAAATTGATGCACTCAGGTTATTTAAAGGAAAATATATTTGTGATCAGAAGTGAAAATGTCTGTTATCGTTAGCTGTAAAAGGAAACTGTATTCTGCCTTGTACTTAATGGCTGTAAAAGCTTAGTTCTTTTGCAGGGTAATTAAATGCTAAGATAACTGTTAAAATAGTGGTATTAAGAAATGGAACTACTGTCTGTATGTGGTTCCAGTTGCTGGATTTTTTTTCTCTGCTACCAAAGTCAGATCTAGGACTCAGGTAAATTATGTTTCTCCTAGTACAGGATTTCAAATCTTTGGCTTTCCAAACATATGCCTTCCAGCTGTATGCGAGCCATTGCTGAAACAAATGAATGCCTTCAGTCCAGAAGTTGATGCTAAGTGTGACACCTTGCTGCTTCTAGTAATAGAACACCAATTTGACAGCCTTCTGTGACCTGCTATTCCTAAGGCAGTGTCTTGCCAGCTGGTGTTTTGTGAGCAGAATTTCAGGTTGTCTTTTCAAACCCATCAAGTGCTTGCTTGTTGTAGTTTGCAGCTCCTTGAAACCCCCTCCCCAGATTTCATCTTACACAGTTCCCTGTATTTCTTCTAATAATCCCAAGTTACCAGTACAGAGTTCTGTGCAGGTGATGTTCTTTCAATGCTCCCTTTCCTTTTCTGGTTTAAAATAATACGGGAGTTTTTTGCTAAGATCTGTAGCGAGGGATTTTCATTCTTTGTCCGGTGTCCCTGAAGAAACTATGATCCATTTTCTGATGGTAGCCTAACAAAGGTACATTGTCAAACATTTGGAGGACACCTGTCTGTGTGGTCCCAAAGAAACGTCCTGACTCAAAAAAATACAGTGCTGTGCCAAAAGTATAAGTATTGTTATAGGCAAGCTACCAGTTGGTTGTTATTTCACCGTATCAATTTATACCTTTGGCTTAGTACTATTGCTCAGTGGGTGAGTCCAGTTACAGCACACCCTTGAATATGCCTTGAATGTACAGGGTCCAGGACAAAAAGTAAACAATTTTAAAGAAAAATCTGTGTTTTGTCTGCAAATACCAGTATTCTTTCCCAGTATGCTGTCAAAACTAACCATCACAGTCGTGACGTGCCCTCCTGCCATCATCCTGCTCCTGTACTTTGTATCCCGTGTGTCATATCCCTCTCTCTGCTCCTCCACAGCCACGCTCAGTCCCTGGCAGCGCTGCAGGCCTACGCACACTGGCTCGCACAGTTCTACAGCGAAGTTCACCGACAGAACCCGGAGCAGTTCATCTCGCTCGTCTCCACCGCTCTGGAGGCTATCACACCCCTCATCAGCTCGAAGGTACCTTTGGCAGTGTTCCGCCCAGAGCAGGAGACCCTTGAGTGGCAGGGCTTCTGTGTTCAGGTGTTCAGCCGTCTGCACAGGACCAGACTGTGGCTTCTGATGTGATTCAGTCTTGAGAGATGGAGGTCTGTCTTTGTGCAGATGTCTCGTGCAGGGTGAGACCAGCAGCAATACCAAATAGCACTGCAGGTCAAGCTAATAGGAGAGCAAGCAACTTGAAGAGATATTGTCAGTGGTTCTCCAGAGAAGGAGACTCCACAACCTCTCTGGGCAGCCTGGGCCAGGCTCCAGCACCCTCACAGCAAAGAATTTTTTCCTTCTTTTCAGATGGAACCTCCTGGGTTCCAGTTTGTGCCTGTTGCCCCTTGTCCTGTCACTGACACCACCACTGAAAAGAGTCTGGCCCCATCCTCTTGCCCCTGGGGGGCTCTTTAGCTCTTGATCAGCACTGATCAGATCCCCTCTCAGTCTGCTCTTCTCCAGCTGAACAGCCCCAGGGCTCTCAGCCTTTCCTCAGCACAGAGGTTCTCCAGTCCCCTCAGCATTATATATGTTGTAAACTGCCTTGCTTGCAAAAAACTGGTAATGCAGCAACCTGTGCTGTCTGGCACTAGTGAGGCATGAAATGGTTCTGTGTGGTGGTATTACTGGGCAGTGTGACCACTTGCCTTCCCTTCCAGGTGCAGGAGAAGCTGCTGCTGTCTGCATGCCACTTGCTCGTCTCTTTAGCCACCACAGTGCGACCAGTGTTCTTGATCAGCATCCCAGCAGTACAGAAGGTGTTCAACAGGATCACAGATGCTTCTGCTCAGCGCCTTCCTGATAAGGTGATTTGTCTGTTCCTTACAGCAGTTACCTCTGTACTGTGGATATCCAGCAATAACAGCGATTGTGTTTGTCAGTAATGATCTGTTTCAAGCAACAGTATAAGGGAAAGAGTACAACTGCACCTCTTGGTTCTTCCTTTCTCATTTGCTGACACAGTCCCTGCATTGTCTTTATAGTACAGGCAGGTTGGGTCTGACACGGTTTTTTGTAAAACTTAGGTTAGCATTCCACACAGCTCACTCTAAGTGTGTGTTTATACTACAGAAGTGCTGGAAAGCCACAGTGGAGACTGGGATATGGTTGTATTGTGCTGGTGTGGAGGCATCAAGTGCTTCACGAACGCTGAGGCTTGGTGTGTAAACCAGACAAGGAGCAATGAAAGTGGCATCATCTTTGTTCTGTCAATGTGAAGAACAGAGACTTAGCATTGCAGGGAAAGGCTGACAGAGCTGGCAGCTGGTTCTAGCCCTTAAGTCATGGAGCTTTGCTTCTCTCTGACCTCACAGAGCTGCTGGTTTTCTTTTTTTTTTTTTTCCACCTTCTGCAGTTAAACTCTTTCCTCAGACAGCAAACACTGCTGCTGGCCTGGACAGCTGCAAAATGTCACTTCACTGTAGGGTTGTGCTCTAGCAGAAATTGAATTGCAAACCCAGTAGAACATTATCTCTTTGCTTAACATCTCATTACTTCTAGGCCCAGGTGTTGGTATGCAGAGCGCTGTCAAATGTGTTGTTGCTGCCCTGGCCAAATCTTCCAGAAAGCGAACAGCAGTGGGCGGTTCGCTCCACCAACCACGCCAGCCTGATCTCTGCCCTCACCAGGGAATACCGCCAACTAAAATCCAATGCCATCTTGCCACAGAGGAAAGTGCAGCTGGAGGACAGTGAGTACCTAGAGTCTTGGTGTGTGCTGCCTTCTGACAGCTGCAGTGCTAGTGGCTGATCGGTGTCGTTAGGCTGGTTTATCAATAAGTATTCTGGCTGAGAAACCGTATTTAATGTATGGGGAGGATGGGAAAGGGAGATGTGGGTTTTCCTGTTTGGTGTTTTGTTTTGGTGGTGACCCTTCCTCTGTGGGTGTGTAAAGGGCACTCACCCCAGGTTGCCTGTAAACTCCTCCATCAAAGTCCTGCCTTCCTCAGTTGGGAAGGGAAGGGGGGGGTCAAGTGAATAGCAGTGATTGCACTTGGCTACGTAACGGCCGTGCGCTGGGATGCTGTAAGCTTAGAAACATTGGCTGGAGGCAGCATTAATGAAGGGTGTGGTTATAAAAATGTAAGGGAGAAAATTAGAATTTCATCCATACTTGGGAAGTACTGTAGAAGGTTTATATGTTTAGGAGGAGAGCTCTGAACTGATGGGACCCAGGAACCTTTGGAAGTCTCTGTGTGCGTAAACCTGTACAATTTAAGAAAGCAAGTGACACAGCGACCAAACTGAACCCGTTTAAATGTTTTAAAACGTGAACATGCACCTGGGAACACTTTTGACTCCAACCCGGGTTTGATGTATATGCCTTGTAGGTTGTTCTAGTCACTGTGCACGTCAGCTTGACTTCTCTTCATTTTTTACCTCTGAGTAGTTTTGACACCTGCAGAAGGTATCACCTCTCTTATTTTGCAGCCAAAGTGATCATCCATCAGACACTCAGCGTTTTAGAAGATATTGTAGAAAGTATCTCTGGAGAATCCACCAAGTCTCGACAGATCTGTTATCAGTCGCTGCAAGAATCCGTGCAGGTCTCACTAGCCCTCTTCCCAGCTTTCATTCATCAGTCAGGTATAACCATAGGACAGGCTTGAATGCTGTGAGTAGCTTTATGACCTACTGATAACATCCAAAGTCCATCAGCTTAGAATCGTGGTGGTGTTTGTGTGAAGTGCGTGGGCTTTCTGTGCCTATGTGTGATGTGTGTCTGTGCTTCTGGGCAGGCTGGGCTGGATCAGAACAGGGAAGGGAGATCTCCTCAGTCATCTAAGATATGGTCATGAGGGTTTGTCTCACTTAGAGAATACGGAGGTGCCCCGTGTTGTGTTTGTCAGTGAAACAAAATGGAGCTGACTTACATTTTGTATCACATCAGGGTAGCTCGAACGCTTGGGATTACAGCAGCTTCTCTTGTGAAGAGCAAGGTGCTCCATGAAAGCTTTTGGAGCTAGGTGGGATTTTCTCAGTGAAGCAGATGTGTGGGAGGCAAAACAAAGTTGAAATGCAGAGAGGATCCAAGACCACAAGCTGATGGTGCAGCTCCAGTATGCTGCTGTCTTCAGAAGGAGGCAGCAGCCTCACAGGATCGCTGTTTGTTGGTTCTAAAAGGCTGTGTTGAAGGAGGAGCTGAGCAGCCTCAGCTTACCGTCGTTATTCAATAAAGCACGTTGGGACTGCTGAAGAATTAGCTGTGGTGCTGATGGGCTGACTGCATGACCACATGCTGAAGATGACTTCTGAAGTTAGAAGGGTCTTTTCAGTTCCTGCTAAATAAAAAAGCTGGATTCTGTCTCCCAGCCACCCCAGGCTGTGTAGCTGTTTTGATTTCCTTGTGTTTCCTGTTAACCCTGTATGAGCCATGAGCAACTGGAGACGGGCCCAGATTGCGTTCTGGAAGCGCTCAGCGTAGGCAGACCAGACTAAGGGGCTTGCCAGTAGTATTGTGTTCATTCAGAGTTGCTTGGTGCTGCCTGTCCTTGTCATCCCTGGTGGTTTTCAGAAATGGATGAACAAGCCCCGTAGTACTGGCTGTTGGTTTCAGCTACTGGTGCCAACCCTGCTGTGGAATTTCCAAGAGTAAATGGGGTTCCCTGCACAGGAGAAGTAAATGTCGCATAAGAACTTACTGATGCACTTGAATGTTAACATGAACTTTTTGCTTTCCTCTTCTTATCTTAGATGTGACAGATGAGATGCTGAGCTTCTTCCTCACTCTGTTTCAAGGACTGAGGGTGCAGATGGGAGTGTCTTTCACCGAGCAGATCATACAGACCTTCCTAAACATGTTCACCAGGTATTGTCCCATGTTGGTCGCTTCTTTCTTACCCCTCAGGATGATTTATCTTGAAGTTTCTCATACAATGGATTCCTGCCCCTGAAGAGTGTTTAGCTTCCAACCCCTTTGTGTCCTGTCTGAGGACGGAGTCCAAGGAAAATGCTTCCAAGTCTGAACTGACCCAGCCCAAGCACATCAGTCGTACGTGCCATCGTGCAATTTCATAGAATCACAGACTGGTTTGGGTGGAAGGGACCTTTAAAGGTCATCTAGTCCAACACCCTTGCAGGGAACAGGGACAACTGCAACCAGAGCAGGTTGCTCAGAGCCCCGGCCAACCTCACATGGGATGGTCACAGGGATGGGGCATCGACCACTTCTCTGGGCAGGGTCTCACCACCTTTAGCATAAAACATTTCCTCCTTCTCTCCAGTCTGAATCTCCCTCTTTTAGTTTAAAACCATCACCCCTTGTCCTGTCACAACAGGCCCTGAGCAAAAGTCTGTCCCCATCTTTCTGAGAGGTCCCTTTCAGATACCGAAAGGCCGCAAGAAGGTCTCCCCAGAGCCTTCTGCCACAGACTTCTAGCTCTCCTACAGGCTTTCTGGTAGTGTGTGATACTGAGCTGGACTCTGCATTCATTGCCTGATAGCTCCTACTCCAGACCTGAGAATGCCCCAACTATCACTCAAGCTTTTGCTGGGGAGGTGCATCAATCTATCCTCAGTCAAAATCTAGGTCCTTTCTGTGGCTTAATGCACTTGGCCTGTATTAACCGGGCACACTTGAGGCACTGCCCGCGTTCCTGTACGCCAGGTAAGTGTGCAGATCTCAGTGGAGGCTCTTATGCTGTGACTGTTTTTGTCGTAGGGAGCAGCTGGCAGAGAGCATCCTCCATGAGGGTAGCACTGGCTGTCGGGTGGTGGAGAAGTTTCTGAAAATACTGCAAGTGGTGGTCCAAGAGCCAGGCCAAGTATTCAAGCCTTTTCTGCCCAGCGTCATCTCCCTGTGCATGGAGCAGGTCTACCCCATCATTGCTGAGGTAGGGCTGCCCTCACCTGGGGTGAGGGAAGGGAATGAATTGCTGTGGGGGTGGCAGAAATGAAGCTTTTTGCTTTCCAAGAACTGTGGATGTCAGTCCCTGTGCAGGGAAATCTGTGTGACTAGTCAGTGGGAACTGGAAGCAGTGTGGGTGGAGCATCTTGTCAGTAATTGTCAAGAGAGGCTAAAATTACGGACATGCTCAAAGCAGGAGGTGAGACTCAAAACTCGGTGATGTGTTCTTAGCATGATCCAACAGCTGCTGGTTTTGGTACCTTCCTCAGGAGGAAATACTTTGACACCCTGGTACCTTGGTTGCAAAGTGCAGCCCTGCGTGGGCACCTGAGAGGGTGCTGCTGGTGGTGGGATCAGGGAGGAATGGGATTCCGGCACAGGAGCCTGCTTTGAGTTCTCTGCTGTTCTTTCCTCCTAGCGCTCATCTCCTGATGTGAAAGCAGAGCTGTTCGAGCTGCTTTTCCGGGTCCTCCACCATAATTGGCGGTACTTCTTCAAATCCAGTGTGCTGGCTAGTGTCCAAAGAGGAGTAGCAGAGGAGCAGATGGAGAATGAAGCACAGTTCAGTGCCATTATGCAGGTAACTTAACTGTTCCCGCAGCTATCCAGAACCCTTTCTACTATGGAGCACACACTACGGGTGGCAGTGCATTGAACATGTGGGTGATGAGAGCTGGACCGAGTCTTGAGTGACGTCTTGCCTTCAGGAACCGCTGAAAATCAAAGTATTTCCGGAGCACTCTGGCTCACAAGGCACAGTGCCTCAGTGCGTGGGGAAGGAAGCAGTGAGGAAGGAATGTCAATTCCTTTCCATGCCTCGTCCTGCATGAATTCTTCTCTCCCTCTACTCTGCCTCAGTGAGGCCACATCTGGAGTATATTGGGTCCAGTTTGGGGCTCCCCAGTTCGAGAGACGAGGAAGTGCTGGAGAGAGTCCAGCAGAGCCTACAAAGATGCTGAGGGGACTGGAGCTAAGGAAAGGCTGAGAGCCCTGGGGCTGTTCAGCTGGAAGAAGAGCAGACTGAGAGGGGTCTGATCAGTGTCACATAAGATCTGATCAATAGCTGAAGGGCCCCCATGGGACAAGAAGATGGGGTCAGACTTTTTTCAGTGGTGCCCAGTGACAGGACAAGGGACAGTGGGCACAAACGAACCCAGGGAGTTTCCATGTGAACAGGAGGAGAAAATTCTTTGCTGTGAGGGTGTCAGAGCCTGGCCCAGGCTGCCCAGAGAGGTTGTGGAGTCTCCTTCTCTGGAGAGATTCCAAACCAGAGTTGTCTAACACCTCTTTCACCTGTAGCAGTGTAACACTTCCAAACCCACCTTAGTGTCTTGGTTTGGAAGATACATATGTGGTAATCTCAGTATTAACTTAAGTAGTTGAGTATTATCAACCAGCCTTGTTTTACTCCTTGGCTCCTGTTGTTTTGCTACAGAACTCTTATTGAAAATGTTCTGTAAATGTTCTCCACGCAGCCAGTGTGCTGTGTTGAGGATATTGATAGTTTGTGGCCTGGTTTCCACCAGAGATCCAGAAATGGCTCGGTCCTGAAGAGACTTGGGCTATTTTTGTCCCTTTAACAATAAATGGCTGGCGTGAGGGAATAAACTCTTCTGTTTGTGACTCCTTGAAGCAGCATCTGGTAAAATTCTCCTGCCAGTCTCTGTACAGAGCCTCCCTCTTCTGCCTACATCCCCTGGAATGTTTCAGAGGCACTTGGGGTGTAAAAGCTGGTTTATTACAGAGTCTGTGCAGGCCTACCAGCCTACTTCAGCAGGGTGCAGCAAATGTTGATCCTCAGCTCTCTACTGCTTCTGTCAGGCCCAGGTCAGCTCCCACCTCTATAATTCCTTCTAACTTTAGTACACTAACCTGGTAAATGCACCTGCCACCACCTTGGTCTTTTGACTTGGACTGAGAACCACGCGTGCATGTTCCAATTTTGTTCACACTTGCTGTGCTGCCTTAGGTAGCATCCCTGAGAAACAGACAGATCCTTCACAAGCAAAGCACCTGCCAAGGGAGCTGTGCTCAGCATCTGTGTCCCTCTTCAGTGCCAGCTTGGCCCACCTGTTCTGGCTTAGCAACTGTTTTACAAGGATAGGACCGTGTTTCCACTAAAATGTCTTAATTCCCGCTGGGCTGGCAGCAGCACAGTTGACATAAACAACTGCCTGTTGTGTTGGGTTGCAGCACTGAGGAGCAGCAGAGGGGCTACTATAGTGTCAGGGTGAAAATGATCTTGTTCTGCCTCACTGATCTGATATTCATGATAATATCAACTCTCTTCAGTGGTGCCAACGACAGAACAACGGGCATAAACTGGAACGCAGGGAGTTTCAGTCTGAACAGCAGGAGAAGTTTCTTCTGTGCGAGGGTGGCAGAACCTGGCCCAGGCTGCCCAGAGAGGTTGTGGAGTCTCCTTCCCTAGAGAGATTCCAAACCTGGACAATATGATCCTGGGCCCCCTGCTCTGGGTGACCCTGCTGGAGCAGGGGGTTTGGCTGAGATGATCTCCAGAGGTCCCTTCCAATGTTGGGACTCTGTGATCAGTCCCCTTCCTTCAATTCTGCTTCATTCACAGGCATTTGGCCAGTCCTTCCTGCAGCCTGACATTCACCTGTTCAAGCAGAATCTCTTCTACTTGGAGACACTGAACACCAAGCAGAAGCTATACCACAAGGTGGGTCCTGATTGACCAGTGCACATTCTGGGCACGGTGATAGGCATGTGCTGTTCTGAGACTTGTTCTGAACTACTCAGAAACTGAAGGTCAGGGTTTGCTTGGTTGTTGTGATCCTGATGGATACATTGCTGGTCTGACTGGTGTTACCACCTCCCTCACACTGCTGCAGTGGGCACAGGAGAGATTCCAGCTCGGGTCAGGCAAAGCAAAGCCTCGTTGTGTTCCCTCCCATGACAATGAGGGAAAGCAAAGAAAACGCACAGTGACAGGGCAGTTTGTGGACGCACAATCTGGGATCGTCAGTGGGACAGCCCAAGTCTCTCCACTGTTCTCATCTGGGTCAGCAGCTGGGTCTTTAGAGTCAAGTTGCTGCCAGCTGGTTGCCTCCATTGCTGTCGTGTAGGACCCACCCTCCAGACCCTCTAGTTCAGACCTGTTAGCTGCTGTCATGAAGGATTAAAGTTGGAATCTGGGATCTTGCCCTTCTGCTTAGCCTGTGGAAGCAGAGCTTTAGGCTTGGCATCCAGGGTCACAACTGAAGCACAGCCCATCATGTTAACAGCTGCTTGTGCAGGCTCTTGGGCAGCTGGCCAGATTCCCTGGCTTCCAGGAGCTAAAACTGGCTGGAGTTTGAATGGGACTCACTGTTGGCTTAAATGCCAATGCTTACAATTCAGATTCGTGAGGTAAGTGTGGCCAAATTCACTGGTAAGTTTAAAGCTGATATTAACCTAGTTTATTGTAGTCATTTGTGATCTTGGTTTGGCAACTTACCTCTGTGCTCAGAAGAGCTTGCAGAGCCCGCTGATAACTCCTAAGCTGCTGGCGTTGAAGTGCAGCCATGCCTGGTCTGACCTTGATGGATCTGTACTCCTGAAGTCATGTGCTGGCTGCAGTGGTCCCTCTTGTGTCCTAACTGTGTGCTTCTCTCCTCATGCAGAAGATCTTCCGGACAACCATGCTGTTCCAGTTTGTGAATGTGCTACTTCAGGTGCTGGTTCACAAGTCGCATGACCTGTTGCAGGAGGAGATTGGCATTGCCACCTACAATATGGCTTCAGTGGACTTTGATGGCTTCTACTCAGCCTTTCTCCCCGAGTTTCTGGCCAGTTGTGATGGTGTGGACTCGAACCAGAAAAACGTTCTGGGAAGGAATTTCAAAATGGACAGGGTAAGGAGAGGAAGCGCTGCAGCAGAGTGCCAATATTCCCAGGATGTTTCCCACAGTTTTTCTTCGTAGAACATGTTGGCAAGCAGCCATAAGCTTCTCAGGGCAGTATTTTGAGGTAGTATCTTTTGTTCCGAGTGCTTCCAGCCTCAGCAATGCCTATCCAAGGATTTTTTTTCACCACAGGGAGCAGAACTGCCATCTCATCTTCTGTCAGCACTGGTGTGGCCTGTAGGAGTAGGACAGGGACTGTTACCCTGTAGTGTGCACTGATTTTAGCCACCCCTTAAATCCCAGGTTCAGTTTTGGGCCCCTCACTTGAAGGAGGACAGTGAGGGGCTGGAGCATGTCCAGAGAAGGGCAGTGAAGCTGGGGAAGGGTTTAGAGCACAAGTCTGGTGAGGAGCGGCTGAGGGACCTGGGGTTGTTCAGCCTGGAGCAAAGAAGGCTCAGGGGAGACCTTCTTGCTCTCAACAGCTCCCTGAAGGGAGTTTGGAGCCAGGTGGGGTCAGTCTCTTCCAAGGAACAAGCAGCAGGACAAGAGGAAATGGCCTCCAGTTGCACCAGGGGAGGTTTAGGTTGGAGCTGGGGAACAATTTCTTCCCCTTGAGGGTTGTCCAGGGCTGTCCCAGGCTGCCCAGGGCAGCGGTGGAGTCCCCATCCCTGGAGGGGTTTCAAAGCCGTGGAGATGTGGTGCTGAGGGACATGGTTTAGTGGTGACCTGACAGTGCTGGGTTAATGGTTGGACTTGATCTTAAAGGTCTCTTCCAACCAAATCAACTCTAGGATTCAGTGACAGAGCCCAGCCCCCTGGAGTCAGCGCTCTGCATGGGACAGCTCTGGAACCATCTCTGCTCCCTGTCTGGGCTGCAGAAACTCAGGTTTCCTGGGCTCAGAGTCTGGAGGTCAGGCTCGGTGTGAAAATGCATGTGGGTGCTGGGTCCTCTGAGTTCCTCTCTGTTCTCTGCTGTAAGGCAGTGCTTGTCAGTGGTGTTCTGTTTGCAGTACATGTTGTTTGATCTCTTCCAGGATCTGCCGTCGTTTACCCAGAATGTGCACAGACTGGTGAATGACCTGCGTTACTACAGACTCTGCAATGACAGTTTGCCCCCTGGAACTGTGAAACTATAGTTACTGCACTGGACTCATGTTTTGATCACTGTAGGGAACGGATCCATGTTTCATTTTGCCACCACCTTCTCTCCTCCCCAGTTTTGTCAGGACTGCAGGACACAGTGTCTTGTACACAGGCACATCTTCTTGGACTCACGCACCACGCTTCCTTGTTGGGTTGTTTTGGTTTGGTGGTTTTTTTTGGGGTTGTTTCCCCCCCTTCCCCCCCCAACCCAATGGCCCCTGGCTGGAGCCAGCACTGGCTGCAGGATGTGTCTTAACGCCCAACCGCCGGGCATCTCGACTGTACGGAAAGTCTTCTCGATGGGGTTTTGTTCTACTAACGTAGCACTTTGTTGCGTCCAGAGATTTCTGTGGAGTTGTCTTGAAACATCATGTATGTATTGAACGTGAGGCAGAAGCGCCAAAGACTACTTCAGACATTCGTACCTTCGTGTCATTCCACCTTCCTGCCCCTGCCCAGCTCTCGGAGGAGAAGCCTCGTGATGTTGGAACTGTTTTGGCACTTCTGGCACTCCCTTTGTTTTTAAATTGCCTTGAAAACCTCCCTGCTCTTTGTGGGGGTTAGAGACTATTTTTTGTTGGTTGGGTTTTTTTTAATGTTTTCTCATCATTCCATTGTGATACTAAAACAACATGCTTAATGGAAATAAAGTGCTTACTTTGTTGTTTTAAATAACTTTTGAGTTTCCTCCTAGGCCTGTCTGTCACTGAACCGCTGCCCGTGATGGAAAGGCAGGCAGAGATCTGCAGCCTCTCCCCATGATCAGGCCAGAGGCTGAGCAGCAGGTGCCTGTGTTGCCCATACTGTGCCCAGGGCATGGAATCACCCAGTCCAGGTTCCCAGCGAGACCAGCAGCTCTTAAAAGAGGCTGTACTGAAGTGGTGCAGATCAGCATTGGCTTCTTTCTCCCCTTGCTGTGTTTACCACCTGTGTTCTCTGCTACCTGTTGTGGTGACCTGGTTACTCTCTCCTGCTGCAGGCTGTTGTCAGAAAGGATCAATAGCTGCAAGCAGGAAGACATCTCCCCATGTTCACAGTGTTGCATCAGAGGAGACATGAGCTGAGGGCCAACTTCTGGCCACAGTGACCTGATAGTGGCATCTGAGCACAAAGTTAAAACCCCAGGCTGACAGGAACAGGTTCTGTGGGGCTTGTGAGTCTCTGATCATGAAGCTGGGAAGGATTTCCCCACCCCCTTCAAGTCTCTAGTCAGGGTTAAATCAGTCTTAATTCCCTGTGGTTACAAGGGCAGCAGCAGTGAGGGCTGAATGGTTGGAACAGCACCAGTCGCTGAAGGGAGTCAGTCTGGAGATGTTCTCCTGCAAACATTTGTATAGGTGGGCTGGAGATGGGTGCATGTGGGCAGCTAGAGGTGTCACAGGTGAGTTGGAGTGTAGGAGCACTTGCTCCGTGGTTCCTTTAGTTTTGTGAAAAACCTTCTGCACTGTATGTGTTTGCTGGGGGGAGATAATATACGCTGTTTGCATAACCTGTGTACAGAGACAGCCTTGTGCCCAGGCTGTCTGAACTGGGACCAGTTTGATGTTTGAGCTTCATAACCTGCAGTGAGCAGCTTGAGTTGAAAGCTGCATGTGAGCCAGAGTCCAGCCTGCCCAGAACATGCCTCACCAGGTACAGTTCTTTCAACAGAGGGCTGTGGACCACAGTCTGTAGAGGTCACAGATGGGTCAGGACCAGGGTGAAGGTGGGTGATAAATCTATCACCAACCTCCAGAGCTCCAACCTCCGCAGAAAGGGTAAAGCACCAAGTTCCCTTGGTCAGCCTGAAGACAATTGCACACAGTCACAATTCTAGGGGTTGGAAGGGACCTCTGGACATTATCCCAGGCAAGCCCCCTTCTCCAGCAGGGTCACCCAGAGCAGGGGGCCCAGGATCACATTGTCCAGGCAGGTTTGGAATCTCTCCAGAGAAGGAGATTCCACAACCTCTCTGGGCAGCCTGGGACAGGCTCTGCTGTCCTCACAGCAAAAAAAAAGAGTTTCTCCTCCTCTTCAGATGGAAACCCTGTTTTTCAGTTTGTGCCCTTGCCCCTCATCCTGTCACTGGGCACCACTGAAAAGAGTCTGGCCCCATCCTCTTGCCCCCCCCAGGGACCCTTTAGCTATTGACCAGCACTGATCAGATCCCCTCTCAGTCTGCTCTTCTCCAGCTAAACAGCCCCAGGGCTCTCAGCCTGAGATGCTCCACTCAGCATTTTTGTAGCCTCTGCTGGGCTCTCTCCAGCAGTTCCTTGTTTCTCTTGAACAGAGGAGCCCAGAACTAGACCCAGGACTCCAGAGGTGGCCTCGCTAGGATAGACCAGAGGGGTAGGAGAACCTCCCTTGACCTGCTGGTTTCAGTCTTTTGAATGCACCCCAGGAGCCCATTTGCCTTTTTGGCCACAAGGGCCCATTGTTGGTGCATTGGCACCTTCTTGTCCCCCAGTACTCCCAAGTCCTTATCTGCAGAACCTGCACCAGGACCATGTGGCTCAGAGCAGCCATGTCTTGGAGCAACTCAGTGTCACCATCTGTGCTTGAAACTTCCAATCCTTGTTGTTCCTGGTGGTAATTAGATGTATGAAAATGCCGCTCTGCCCTGCTCTAAGCCACCATGTGGGACAGTGGTCGAATCTTGAATTGTGTAAGTTGTAAAAGACATCTAAGATCACCATATCCTCTCACCAAGCACTTTCCTTGAGAGGTGGACCATGGGTGGTATCTACTCCCTTCCCTGCGTGGCACTCTGGGCTGGTGGTGCTTCTATTTCTTGCAAAACCACTAGTTGACAGAAGGTGAAAGTACATGTTTTTCCCTCTTTCAAGGGCAGCAGCTGGAAGGTGGCCAAAGCCAAGGCTGCAACCTGCCACCCATTGTGCTAGAAGCTGTTTCTCCTTTGCCAGCCATCACCTCATGTGTGGGGCAGGCTCCAGCAGCCCAGCCTTCTGGGCAGCTTGCTGGACAAGCACTGAATAAATATCATGTGTGGCTGCATTAATTAAACCCCTTCCTCTCTACCCTCACCCTTCGTGCAGCAGCCATGGGAGAGGGGATTTTCCACACTGCAAGCCCCCTCTTTTGAGCAGGTATCATCAGCTTCAGTCTGCCAAAAAGTATTCTGCCAGAGCTGTTGATCAGTCTCTGCCCAGGGGGAAGCCATGTGAGATGTTTTGGCAGCTGTGCTGAGCCCAGCAGGTCCCAGGAGACCTGATGCCCCCTCCCTTGGGCTGTGGCCGGTGCTGGGCCTCGTCCCAGCTTGCGGGTACTCCCTACACCCTGGGGAGGCAGGAAGGAAACAGGAGACGGGGATCAAGGAGACAAACGTGTGTTGGAGAAAGGCTGGCATCCAGCCTCCCTGGGACCCTCAGCCTTCCCAGCCTCATTAATCACCATTCCTCAATTCCTTCAAATTATCAGCGGTTTAGAAAACAGGCTTAAAGTGAGCAGGACCCTCCATGAATTTGCAGATATTTCAGCAGTAATGCTCATGTCAAGCTGCTCTCCCACGAAGTGCCTGGGGAGTTTGGAATGTATGGGAAGCTCCATAAAGTGTGATTTCCTAGGGTGGGGCCTGGGCCAGGACTGTCTGTACAAACCAGACCCTGGGGAGCCCTGAGTCCTCTCCCTCCCCCATCTGTTTGCAAGGCTGCCCCTGCCCCTTGTGAGCAGCCAGAGCTCCCCCACTCATTTAATTCCACTCGAAGCTGAGCTGGAGCGATGCTGTGAGGAACACCCCACTCTCCTGCACCCAGGGTCTGCCCATCGCTGCTTTGTAAATGTCCCTTTTTTTGTCACAGGCGGGCGTGAAGGAAGGGGCCCTGGTACCTCTTTCCCCATTCCCTCTGTCTGTGTCACCTCTGTGACCACAGGGGCTTGTCCCCCTACCTGCTTACCACAGCCTTCAGCAATGCTTCAAAGCAGAGGGGCTCCAGCCCAGGCAGGGCTGCAGGTGAACAGGGCAGGGTCAGTCTCTGCCCCATGGGGACTTACACCCCTTTCCCAGCACCTACTACACATGTCCAGGGCACCCCTGTGTCCCATGGATGAGGACATCAGCCTGGTTGCTCCCTGCTGTGGCCCTAAAGCAGGCCTGGGGGTTGCCTGCAGCATCCCCCCTCAGCCTGGCATGAACTAACACGAGGAGTCTCTCCACCAGGACCATCAGGGGCAAAACATGAAGGAGGTCTGAGTTTTGGTAGGGTCTGCTGCCGCCCAGTGCCGCTGGGTCACCCACAGGATGGGTGGAGGGCTCTGCTCCCACTGCGGCAAGGTTTGGGGCTCAGCCCCGCCAAGGGAAGGCCTCGCTCCGTGATGGGGTTGCTCCATAGCGGCGGATGCTCCGGACCGGCGGGCCCCTCCTTGGATGCTCTGCGCGGGGGATGCCTCGGACCGCGATACTCCACGCCCGGGGTGCCCCGCACCGGGATGCTCTGGGTACGCGCAGCGACCGCCCCGTCCCAGCGGCTGCTTTAAGGGGAGGGACGGACGGAAACCTGACCCGTCCCCGGGCTCGGCCGGGCCCTTAAAGCCTCCGCGGGGCGGCCGCTCCCCGCCGCGGCCAGGTCCGACCCGCCGGCCCCGCCATGGGCTCCTTGAGGCGCTGCCTGGCCCGGAGCCTGCTGCGGGGGCAGCCGGGCCTGGGCCGCCCCCTCGGGCCCCGCTGCTACGGCTCCGGTGAGACACGGCCCTGTCCTGCCCCCGGCCCCCTCCTGCGCCGGGACCCTGTTCCCCATCCTTCTTCTGTCCCTGGGGACCCAGTCCTTCTCCCTGTCCTCTCGGCCCCTTCCCTATCCTGCCTCTGGGGACCCTGTCCCAATTCTCATCCTGCCTTGGGGACCCGGTCCTGCCCTGTCCGTGGACCCTGTCCGTGTCCCCGTGACCCGCAGTGCCTTCCCTATCCTACCTCTGAGCACCCCTTTCCGATTCGTGTTCATCCTCTGAGAGACCCTGTCCCCATCCTTGTCCCGCCCCAGGGGACCAAGTCCCTGTCCCACTCCTGCACTCAGTTCCCTGCCTGTCCTGCTTCTTGGGGCTCCCACTCGCATCCTGCCCCTGCCTCATCCACTCCCGGTGCCCCCAGTTCCCCGGTGCCCCCGGTTCCCCAGCACCCCATCCCTCCAGCCCCTGGCAGCAGCTCAGGCAGGGGGTCCAGCTCACGGGGTCCTTCATTCCTTTGTGGTGCGGGTCGGTGCCAAGGTCTCCTGCCATCTGTCCCATGTGCCAGGATGGGGAAGAGGCTGGAGCTGGTGGTTTCCCCTGGCATCACCCTGAAGATCCCAAGGGATTTGGTGTCCCCAGGACTGCAACGGGGGGACCATCGTGTTGTCCTGGGGGGGATGGAGTGGAAGCCTGGCTAAGCTGGGCCATGCGAACGCCCAGAGAAGAGGGTGAATTTGTGGGGTCACTTGTCCCACTCTGCCCTGGCTGGCATCGGAGACAATTCAAGACAGGATCCCGAAGCCTGGGCTTGGCGTCCTCTCTCCCTCTCTATTCCTCTCCTTCCTGTCTCCTCTGTCTGTCCAGCGACGGGATGCACTGTCCCTTGGGAGGTTTATGTCCCCTCCTGCCAGCGTGGCTCCGGCAGCGCCAGCAGCGGGGTGAGCAGGGTGATGACGATGCCAGACCCTGCCATCCCACAGTGACACGGGTGACAGCGATGCCAGATCTTGCCATGCCACGGGTAACAGCGATGCCAGATCCCGCTGTGCCACGGGTGACAGTGATGCCAGACCCTGATATCCCGTGGCGTTTGGTTTTGCGCTCCAGCAGCAGAGAGCTCTCCACCTCCTTTGCGCCAGGGGTGGTGCGTGGCTGGCTCTGGGCAGGAGGAGGCACCCGAGCCGAGCAGGAGCGGTGGCACACCGGGTGTCACCCGCAGCCCTAGCACCAGGACACGGCAGTGCGGCGTGCTCTGCCAAAACCAGAGCCAGCCTGTCCCCCACTGTGTTAAAGGATGTTTCCTGACCCTGAACATGTCGCCACCACCCTTGAGTCCCTACTGGGACTGTGTCAGGCTGCGAGGCACAATGGGACACGGCCCCGGGCTGGGGATAGGGCTGGAGACGGGGTCGTCCCGCAGCATAGGGCCCGCTGGGACTGAGCAGCAACCCGTGGTGCCCCGGGAGTAGCGTGGGGTCCTGTTGCTGCAACCTGTGCCCGTGTCCATGCCCCATGTCTGGTGGTGACCCGTGGCCCATTCCCGGTGACGTTGGCCCCTCCATCTCCACGCAGCCCCCCCGGAGCTGCAGGAGAAGACGCTGGTGCTGGTGAAGCCAGATGCGGTGCAGCGGCGGCTGGTGGGGAACGTTATCCAGCGCTTCGAGCGGCGCGGCTTCAAGCTGGTGGCCATGAAGCTGCTCCAGGTACCCAACCCCACCGAGCTGCCATCCAACTTCCCGGGGTACCCTGCTCCCCACGGCCCGCGGCCGGCTCAGGGGGGTGCCGGGAGGGGGATATCAGCAGGGGCCACCGGCCAGGTGTTCCCGCCGTCACCCTGCTCTGCTGTCAGGCGGACCAGGGTCTCCTGGACAAGCACTACCAGCAGCTGCGGCAGAAGCCCTTCTACCCCGCGCTCCTCGCCTACATGACCTCGGGGCCACTGGTGGCCATGGTGAGGGGCTGGGATGCGGGGTTCGGGGATCCTGCGGGGGGAAAAGGGGCTCAGGTGTCCCCTGTCTCGCAGGTGTGGGAGGGTTACAACGTGGTCAGGTCCACGCGGGCCATGGTGGGAGACACCAACTCTGCGGTGGCAGCAGCAGGCACCATCCGGGGGGACTTCAGCATGCACGTCAGCAGGTAGGGGCGTGGGGCGGGACCCCGCGGGACCCCACGGGACCCCACGACCACGGCCCCGTCCCCACGCAGGAACGTGGTCCACGCCAGCGACTCGGTGGAGACAGCCCAGCGGGAGATCGGCTTCTGGTTCCAGCGGAACGAGCTGGTGGCCCGGGAGAGCGGGGACCAGGACTACACCTACGGGCCCTAAGGCGGCCCGGCCGGAACCGGCCTCCGCCATGGGGCGACCCCCCCC
>JAAGNO010012836.1:0-12761 GCA_033439905.1 Ceryle rudis | reverse complement strand
TGCTCAGCATTGCTCAGCTCCCCTCTCAGGCTGCTCTTCTCCAGCTGCACAGCCCCAGGGCTCTCAGCCTTTCCTCAGCACAGAGTTGCTCCAGCCCCTCAGCATCTTTGTAGCCTGTGCCAGACTCTCTTCAGTAGTTCCTTATCTCCCTTGAAGTGGGGAGCCCTGGACTGGACACAATCCTCCCGATGTGGCCTCACTAGAGCAAAGGGGGAGAAGAACCCCCCTCAGCCTGCTGCTGGCCACACTCTTCCTAAAGCACCTGCCTACCTCTAGCTGGTATCTGGGGCTGAACTGTAGCAGTTGCTCTATCCCCCAGTGACTCCTCCCCAGCAGACAGGAGAGATCAGAAAAGAAAACCCATGGGTTGAAATGAAAACAGATCTAATGAAACAGCTGAACTAATACCAATGCCAATATAAAGTATATAAAGTTATACTCAGCCCAGCGAAGGTACAGGGGCCACAACAGACAGGAAGGCAGATCTTTGATGCAGGAGAAGGAAGAGGAGGAGGGTCAGGAGGAGCCTGAGTCCAAGCAGGAGACTGCTGCCTTAGCAAACTTCCCCCTTTATACTGGGCAGGACATTTATGGGATGGGACACATCTGTGGCCAACTCAGCTCAGCTGCCCTGGCTGCCTCCAACCTGCTGATGGCCTGCAGACCATGGCTGGCCCAGGGGGCTGGCCCAGCAAAACCAGGACAGCACCCCAGAAATATATATATGTAAAACAATAGATATATTTTGAGTTCTTAAAATGTTTCCTAGCTGCCCACACAGTGCCTAAAATAGTTTTAAGAGCACCAGATCAGACAGTTTCAAAGGCATCTAAATGCCTTGGAGGGTCTCAGCCTTTGGTATTTCAGAAAAGCTACCTGATCTCTGTGTCCCCAACTGATATTCCCCCAGAGAAATCCTGACTCCTGCAGGAATGCTGGTACCTGCCCCTAGTTTTCCCCCTTCCACATTTTCCTAACTCCATCTGGATGGAGGTCTCATGTTAAGACCACGGCACAGGGAAAAAATGGTCTTGCAGCCAGCTGGCCCAGTGAGCGGGTGGGAAGCTGGTGAACTCAGGGGTCTATGGAGTGCACAGAGGAGATCAAGAGGCTGCTGGCCTTACAGTCACCTCTGGTCACGGCAGTTTGCGTTACTGAGGTGTCAGGTGGGTGAGCTGTTCACTCCTGGATATAATTCACTGTAACAACCAAATTAGGATGGAGCCGTGGTTTGAAGTGCTTTGGGCAGGTCTGTGCTCCCTAGGACAGCATTCTCCGGTAACTGAGCTGCATGGCTCTCCTCACAGCAGTGTTTGCTGTGCATTTCTTTGCTAGGCTTGGGTGGTGGTCTCAGCTCAGCATCTGCTCATCTCTCTGAATCCTCTTTTAACAAGCTGCATCACTGGGCTGTGGCAGCATCAGGCGAGCATCCATTATTCCCTGGGACTTTGCACACCTCCACTCCAGCCCCTCAGCTCCATCAGAGCCATCCTCCTTCTGAAGGTGCTGGTATCTGTGAAGAAGGCTGCATTAGATCTTCAATGTGACCACAGCTATCTCTACCTGTCCCTGCTCACTCCCTAATTAGGAGCAGTTCTGCTGCTTCCCATCACTGGGTAAGCTTGACTGTCACGTTTGTCCTGCACCAGTGCCTCTCTTTGGGGGACATTCTGGCCACAAGTCCTCACAAAAGTTCTCCAGTGCTCCTTTCCTCATTACAGCTTGTGGTTGTACCTAATGGGCTGAAGCCACGGCCTGCAGCCTTCCATCTGCTTGAACAGTGAATCCCAGAGACTGTTTGGGACCAGGATGGGAGGAAAGTGCAGCTTCTGGGAGGGACCTACCAGCGCCTGAGGTGACTCGTCTGCATGAGTTGGAAGGTAGGTGATGGTTTTTCTGCCTCTGTAGCACGCTGGACTGACCAATCCACACATTGATTGGCATAATCTCAGATCATCTCATTTTGCCTCAACATCACATTGGAGCAAAAGGATGTGATGTCAGAAAAAGTTTATATGCCCCAAACATGCTGTTTCATGGCAGGAGATCCATGTGAACAGACTCGCAGTTGGAAGAGAGAGAGTTACCAAGTATTTCCCTTTAGTCAGAGCCATGCCACAAGCTCTCATTGCACGTATAAGATGCTTAGCATGTTGTTATACCAAACACATGCACAGCTCTTAGAAACAAGAACGTCTCATCAGAAAGCCTAAGGTTAGCTTAAGTAGCTTAAATAGCAGGTTTTAGTAACCTAGTTTCTTGTGAGGGACATCACAACTCATCCATGACACTTAACAGAAACTATCTGGCAGATTACAAACTTACACACGAAGAAAACACCGCTGCAGAAACCTGATGGCTCTGATATAACGCGACACAGAGGCGAAAGAGATTCTCCTGCTTCTTAGATGTGTTGGTGGCTTTACATGGTAGCATGATTTGCTGAGCAAACCTTTCATGATTCTGAAACTGTGATGCCTGATACCCTTTGGTGGTTCAAATAAAAAAACCCCAATTCCTGTATGTAAAAAATAGAATTATTCAAGAGGTAAATATGAGGTTTTCCTGTCATGGGGTGATCACACAAGAAGATTTACAGCTCTAGGATACATGTAGGAAGAGGAGGGAGGGAGCAGTTAAGAACAGACCCCTGAATTGAATTCAGGGACGCTGTGAAACACGTAGCGCTGGCTGCTCATTGCCGAGCCGGTAATTCTGCAACACGTCTGTTTAATCTTCAGGGTGCTGTGGAGCAGATTCCATCTGCAAGTTATTCACTACTCACAGTTTCCACATCGACGATGACTAGGAAACTATTAATATTGAAAGTAAGGGCAGCAGCTGCATGCCCTGTACCTGATGGACGCACGCGTTCACCAGCGGAAAGCACGTGCAGCCAGCAAAACAAGCTGCTTGTTCCTGGTGTCTGATCTGATCTGCAATATTTCAGGTGAGACTCTTTCCCTGAGCAGCAATGAAGACACTCAGAGTTTGCTTCTTTGCTGCCCTGGCTCTCAGCGTTTCACTTCCATTTGTCTTCTACGCTGTTAACTGGCAATCACAAAAGTCTCTTAGGAGGTTGAACTTCTCAGTGAGTTCCACTTTGGCAGAAGCCTGTAAAGCACTTGTTGAGGATAAGGCACCCTTTCTGAAGGAAAACGCTTTACAAACATCATTTGGAACCTCCAGTTGCACAGAGTATGTCACACAGAACCACTACATCACCCGCGCCCTCTCGGCCGAGGAGGCTGCCTTCCCCATCGCCTATGTCATGACCCTGCACAAGGAGTTTGAGACCTTCGAGCGGCTCTTCAGGGCAGTGTACATGCCCCAAAACATCTACTGCGTCCACGTGGATGCCAAGGCACCAGCCCCCTTCCATCAGGCGGTGCAGCACCTCCTGAGATGTTTCCCCAATGCCTTCCTGGCCTCCCGAGCTGAGAGGGTGGTCTACGGTGGTGCCTCCCGCCTGCGGGCTGACCTCCACTGCATGAGAGACCTGCTGGCCTCGGCCGTGCCCTGGGGCTACCTGCTCAACACATGTGGCCAGGACTTCCCCTTGAAGACCAACCGGGAGATCGTCCAGACGCTGAAGGGCCTCAGGGGAAAGAATGTCACCCCTGGAGTGCTGCCACCCTCCTACATCACTGCCCGCACCAGATACGTGCACAGGGAGCAATTATACTCCTTCTTTTCTTTCATGCTGTGGACACTGGTGCGCAAGGCACCCCCACCGCACAACCTGACCATCTACTTTGGCTCTGCGTACGTGGCCGTCACCCGGGCCTTCGTGGAGTTCGTGCTGCGGGACCAGCGCGCCATCGATCTGCTGGCCTGGTCTGAGGACACCTACAGCCCTGATGAGCACTTCTGGGTGACGCTCAACAGGATTCCAGGTGAGTACACCATCAACTTTTGTTTTCTGTAGGTACACGCGTGCACAGAGAGACATATCTCAGCTGGATTCTGACAAAGCCTAGATGAAAAATTTAACCTGATCATAATTGGCTTGTATTAGAAACAGTTTGGCCAGCAGGACTAGGAAAGTGATTGTCTGCTTGGCACTGGGGAGGCCACACCTCCTATACCAGGTTCAGTTTTGGGCCCCTCACTCCCAGCAGGACATTGAGAGGCTGGAGCGTGGCCAGAGAAGGGCAACAGAGCTGGTGAAGGGACTGGAGCACAAGTCTGGTGAGGAGCAGCTGAGGGAGGCATGGATCATACTAATGTGCACTTCTGTGGTTCTGTTCTGCCTCTTAAAACCCTCCTCTTCCTTAGCTGAGTGCCCATCCTTCAACAGACAGACAGAAGGAGGCACAGAAGCTTTTTAATGTGATTCCAGACAGTGACATTAGTTGAATAAGCCACGTTCATAGAAAAAACAAACCCCAGAACTATTTTGTACCTGTGTCTGCAGTGTTACTCATGTAACTAATCCTTGTTCTCTTCTTTATATTGTCCAGTATTTTAATGAGACTTCCTGGTTGAGCAAGAACTTCTCATAGAAATAAGGCATTAAAAAAATAGGGATTTTCCTGTGACTGTTACGGAGTCTCATGCCTGCAAAGCTGTTGTAATCTCGTCATCAAAACCGTTCCCTTTTGAAAAGCCTGCTGAAGGGAAGGTGTTGCAACACAGTCGCAGCCATCTCAAAAACACCTTCTTCATGGCAGAATTTCCTGAAAAATTACTCTTGTCCTCTATCTACCATCCAGATATAGTTCATCTGAGAAGATACAACTTCAAATAGGGCCTGGTCTCTGTGCAATTCACAGTCGCTGGAATTTAAGCGCTGCTTTCACTTTGCTTCAAAACCAGTTGTTTGCTTCTCACTCAAATGCTACTTAGTGATGATGGGAGAAGGAAGGATATATCTTCAAGAAGTCTTTCTGAAAGCCACAGCTAATAAATGGGCTTGTGTTCCTTCACTTGACTCTCCTTTATATTTACAGCTACCAGACATTGGTGTAATCAGCTTCAGGCAGCGAAACACCTTGAGGAACAAAGTCAGAGGAGAGTAATTTAAAGAAGAATTATTTTTCTTTCTAGATTTTGGCATCAGGTAATGTCTGTCACAACTCATGCATGTAACCTACTAAATTTCAGTTCAGCTGCAGTAACAGAGACTTCCTGATGCTCCCAGATGCTGAGTTGCCAACAGCCCTTGTTTCTGCTAGGGGGGAACTCCAGTCAGGCCACCTGAACCTGTCCCCTCCTTTTACCTACCAGCAAATTCATCTGACCACACCTAAAGCTCTGTTACATACGATGAGAGACAAACCTGATGCCAGCACCCACCTGGCCAGCCAGGTTGGAAGTTGGAAGAGCCAGAGCTGTTCCGGGGTGGGCACTGGCAGTTCCTGCAGAGCAGCTCTCCTGTTGGCTGCCCTCTGCACCCAGCATGTCCCCACAGGTACAGCTCACTCCTGCTCCAGGAAGCTGTACAGCCCTGTAGAGTTCAGCTCCTCTGGTGCAGGACTGCAACCCTGCCAAAGACACGGGTTTGTTTATGGGTCAGTAACAGCTCAGAAGCACCTCCTTCACAATGTATCATCAAATGAAGCTAACAGAAGTGAGACCTCCTCATCCACCAGATCATTCAACACGGGAGGTGCAGTTTAACTCTCACAGAATCATAGAAATGTTTTGGTTGGAAGAGACCTTCAAGATCATAGAATCCAACTGTTAAACCAGCACTGACAAGTTATCACTAAACCACGTCACTCAGCACCATTCCTTTCAGGGAGTTGTCAACAGTGAGAAGGTCTCCCCTGAGCCTCCTTCTCTCCAGGCTGAACACCCCCAGGTTCCTCAGCTGCTCCTCACCAGACTTGTTCTCTAGACCCTTCCCCAGCTCCATTGCCCTTCTCAGGACACGCTCCAGCCCCTCAATGTCCTTCTTGGGGTGAGGGGCCCAAAACTGAACGCAGTATTTGAAGTGTGAGAATCTTAAGACTGCCGGATGGCTCAAGGAGATGTCATGTACTGCCTGAGTTCAAAGCACTGTCTTGAAAGAAGTAATTTTAAATAAGGTGTGGCGGTTTTTTTTTGTTGTTGTTTTTGTTTTTGTTTTTGTTTTTTGTTTGTTTGTTTTGTTGTTTTGTTTTGTTTTTTAACCCCTGAGTTTTCTTTCCTTCTCTCCAGGTTCTGACATCTGCTTTAAAGCTTTACTATCTTGAGTTTGAGTTAACCTCTCACCCCTCCACACACATTTTTGCATTCTCACACCCCACTGAAATGAAAATTTATGCTGACCAAATAAACAATTGAACCTTTGTGCATTTTTAAGGAGGGGTGGTGATTTTTTTTTTCCCTGCATTGTTTTTCTGTGAACTCTCCCGTATCTTTACCAGCCACGTCCCTCCCATGGACAAGTGGGAGAACTCGTCTCACAGGACAAACAAGAAAACAGACAAACGAGGATTTCAGAGCAAATCATTATTGCACGCTGTCTTATAAGCCCCTTCAGACAAATTCTTGTTGCTGCACAGGGTTAAGAGGTGACCATTTCCATCCTACATGTATTGGCTCATCAGCTTCTCTCCACCCTCCTAACACTGACAGCTTAGCTCCTTGATTTTCCTTGCAGTTTTATAATATGACAAAATTTGGAAAACAAACAAATAAACTGACCAAAATAAAGTTAATTTACTGTTGGAGAAAATGAAAGAGACTAAAATAAATTGCATGAATCTGGAAATGAAGCCCTGTGTCCACAAGTGGGACTTCTCATGCAGCTAAGAGGGTTGCAACAGTGGTGGCCACCACCAGAAGGCAGGGCTGGCCCATGGGTCACGAGTCCCCTTGCCATCAGACCTTTCACCATCAGCACCACTTTTCAGACAAACCATATTTATAAGATCCCCAGAACCGTTTCAGATTCTGAGATCAGTTGTGCAAACAAATATTTAAAGGAAAATGCGGTGATTCCTTCCCCCCCACACCCAGTGCTGAGCTACGCTTTCCCTCAGTCTTTAATTAACTTCCAAAAATGCCTCGTTTCCTCAGTTTGGGAGACAGCAAATACTGTGAAGTCAGTAGTTTTGTATTCCTGGAAGTGCCTTCCAGTGTTTTCGTGGACGTCCTGGGGTCGTTCCTGTTTTGTCAGTCATCTTTCTGCTTTCCCACTGTGTCAGCATTTTCCAAGTCATTCCGCACACCACATTTACTGCCATCTGTTACGATCAGGTTTAATTTGGGATGGTAACGTACATCGCAGGCTCTTTAAAATGCTTATCCCCTGCCACCACTGCCTCTTTTTATCTTTTATAAAGTGTTATCTTTAGCTTAATGCTTCAGTAATATTTCCTGAATTTTCCCCAGGACAAACCCACACATTTTGGAACATTCTTTTAGTTGATAATAGCCTGATACAGAGGGAAAGAAATAAAATCACGAAGTTCTGGTTATAGCTGCCACATACTTCTCTTTATGGCAAAGTGCTCTGGTGGTTCTGCTGTTGGATCTGTCTGCATCTGATAGAAAAGTCATGACTTGGTACTTGCAAACAACCAACCTTACTTTTCAGGAACATGTTATCCTTAAAAAAACCAGAGCAAAGCAAGCAAACAGAAGAAAACCGTTGATGTTTAATCTTTCTTCCCCATCCAATTTCTCCAAAAAGCCCAAACCCCCACCCCACTGACATTACACAGAACCTTTAGGGACTCATTTGTCCTTCACTGCACTTCTCTTCAAGCTCACAAGTAAAATAGCTGTTGGGTTATGCTACTGTAAAGGTACTGGCCTTGTTGCCATCTGGGAAACAAACAAACAAACAAAACCCCTAAATAGTAACAAAACCTTACTTTGATTCCACCTTTATTTTTTAGAGAGCACCACGGTTAGGATGATGACACTCAACTACCATTTCAGCACCAAAACGCTTCTTGCGTGTGCTGCAGTCACCAGCTGAAATGGTGCTTTAGAGAGCTACTGGCAAATCACCCCGGTTAGGATCGTGGTTAACCAGTAAAATTAATCTTCTGTTACCTAACTGCAGGTGTCCCAGGCTCCATGCCCAACGCATCATGGGAAGGTGACCTGAAAGCAGTGAAATGGATTGATATGGAACAGAGCCATGGAGGTTGTCATGGTAGTGTGTACATTTTTTTTCCCTCCTTTTCTTCTTCCAGTTCATATTAGTGAAAAGCACTTGACTTGTTCCTGTACTGCTACAGCCTTTAACCGTAACGTGAGGCAGTCTTTAGACAGCACTTCCTTGGAGAGAAGACATTAAAAAGGAATCATCTCCTTCATAGTCTGTACGTGAAGGATAGTAGCCACAAACAGTGAGAAAGCTGGAACAGTTTTTTCTCCATCAGAAATTTTAAAGAATCACAGAATCCTTTTGGTTGGAAGAGACTTTTAAGATCATCAAGTCCAACTGTTAACCCAGCACTGCCAGGGCACCACTGAACCGTGTCTCTCAGCACCGCATCTGGTTGGTGGAAAATCTTGTATGAGTAAAAGTATCATTTTCTCTTCACTGACGGAAGGAAATTCCCCTTTGCTGTGTTTCGGTCTTGTCTGGGAAAGTCTCGAGTAGTAACACTTCTTTTGTGAGCTATCTCCTCCTTATTGTGATCATTAATGATTCTGAAGTCATTTCATTTTACCTATTGTTCATACTTAGTCCCACTGCACGTCCAGTAGAGCTTTTAGCACGTTTGTTGTGTAGGAGATTATTTACAGTGGCTATACAGAGGAAACTTCAAGAAGAACTATTTGGATCCTTGATTTTAACATTCCTTTTTGTTTTCCTTTTGGCAGGCCATTATGTCAGAGGCATTTGTGTCTATGGAACTGGTGACCTCAAGTGGCTTTTTAACTCTACCTGTATGTTTGCAAATAAGTTTGAGCTCAGAACATACCCCCTGACTGTGGAGTGTCTGGAGCTGAGACATCGGCAGAGAACTTTGTCCCAGAGCGAGGTTCAGGTGGAACACAACTGGTATTTTTAGCCAGGAAAACCCCAGGCTATGACATCAATTAAAGCAGTCAGGAGAACAGCAGTAGCACTCTTCAAAGAATCATAGAATCATTTGGGTGGGAAAAGACCTTTTAAGAGCAAGTGCAACCATTCCCCCAGCACTGCCAGGTCACCACTGACCCATGGCCCTCAGCACCACAGCTCCACAGCTTGGAAACCCCTGCAGGGGTCACAGGGACTCCACCCCTGCCCTGGGCAGCCTGGGCCAGCCCTGGAGGGGAAGGAATTTTTCCCAATATCCGACCTAACCCTCCCCTGGTGCAAATTGAGGCCATTTTCTCTTGTCCTTGGACAAGAAGCATGAACCCCACTTGGCTCCCAAGTCCTTTCAGGGAGTTGTAAAGAGCAAGGTCTCCTCTGAGCCTCCTTTTCTCCAGGCTAAACACCACCAGTTCCCTCAGCCACCCCTCATAAGACTTAATTTCTGCTGTGCCAGAAGCATAAACTCATGAGACAGGTTTCTGTAGCACATTCTGTAGATGCAGCTACATCAAGTCAGCTTGTTTCACGCTTCCTACAAACCTCACCTTCCACCTGGAGGCCAAAGCTCAAAAGACACAGAAAGGCACCAGGACAAAACTCCTCCTGTAGCTGGAGAAGCTTTGCACTTGGGACATTTTTAACGCACTGTTTTCCAGCCTCAACTTTTGTCTTGCTATACTGTTATCTTTATAAAAATATAGAGCCACCCATCCCTGGCATTTCTTGTGTCTAAAAGAGAAGTCTGCACACTTGGTAAGTGAAAAGGTAAGGAGTTCCTGCTTTTAAGATCTTGCTGGCTGTAAAACAACAGCTTGCGATACATGTGGATACCATTTGGTCAAAGACACCGATACTCAGTGCAGAGAACTGAGGGAGAAGTACTGAAAATGGAATAAAGAAACTGCACTTCCCGGATCTTACCTGTTCTTTAAATATCTGTGGTGGACAAGGTTTGTAAGAGGGGAAAAAAAAAAGCATCTTTTATTGGATCAATGGGTGTAGTTAGAAAAAAACAAATAGGCTTTTAGGCACAGGAGACCTTCTCAGTGTCTGAAAAACAGGGGCTTGTATGTTTGTCTTACTTGGCCAACTAACAGAAGTGGAAAAAAATAAAAAGAAACTTTAAACATAGATTTTGGCCTATCAGTGTCCTTAGATCGTGATGTGTGTGGACACAGAGAGAGGTGGAAAATGGGGAAGGGAGTAGCAAGATAAATATTTTCAGGACTGAGAGAGCAGTAACGGAGCTTTGGCAATAACTCAGCAATTCCACATCATCGGGGTTCACTTCATCACAGCCCTGGTTTTATTCTGAAATAACAGCCACTAGAGGGAGACCATCAAACATCTGTGCAGATTTTCCCTTCCAAGTCTACATGATTCTTTAAAACACACAATCTCCGTGGGCTACGTGTGCCACAGAGAGGAAAAAAAGGTAGTGATCGGGAACATTTTAGTATGGGAAACAGAAGATGAAAGTTACAGGTATCTGTCATAGAATCACAGAATTGTTCTGTCTGGAAATGACCTTTAAGATTCGTCAAAGTCCAACTGTTAACCCAGCACTGCCAGGGCACCACTGACCCAGGGCCCTCAGCACCACAGCTCCACAGCTTTGAAACCCCTCCAGGGATCACAGGGACTCCACCCCTGCCCTGGGCAGCCTGGAACAGCCCTGGACAACCCTCAAGGGGGAGAAATTGTTCCTCATGTCCAACCTAAACTTCCCCTGGTGCAACCTGAGGCTATTTCCTCTTGTCCTAGCACTTGTTACTTGAGAGAGGAGACCAACACTACCTGGCTCCAACCTCCTTTCAGATGACTTTTTTCAGGTCGTCATCTCCTAAAAAACAAAGCAAGGAAGCAAAACTATGGTTGCTTCTTCCTGTAGCTATGATGGTTGAATTTATGTGGCATTTTAGCAGCACTGTTGAGTGACCTGGTCAGCAGCACAGAGGCAGTGGAAAACAGGATGCCTGAATTGAAGCAGAGTGTGTGCTGCTCTCCCGCCTCTCTTCTGAGCAACAGCTGAAGAAGTACCTCTGGAATAACAACAATTTACCACCAGATTTTTTTAATCCATTGCTAATTTCAGTTTCTTTTAACAAATGGGACTGCAAACCGCAGCAGTTCAGAAATGACAACACATCATATTCAGACATCCTGAAGCACGGCTGGTATCCCCCAGGGAAGGGTCTGAACAGGCAGGATCTGCCTGAGTCAGCTTATCCTACATTTATAGCTGCCAACACCTAACAACACAGATGCCTGCAGAAAAGCACCAAGAATTTACATCCAGAGAGGAACTCTGGTGGAAATCTCATTCAGTTTTTGGAGGAGGGGAGAAGGGAGCTTTGTTAACTTGCCATGATGGTGGCAGTTGAAGAGAAAACTATTTCAGAGAGTGTTATTCTTTTAAAGCAGGAGTGTTAGGGTGTCAAACTTAAGAGAGGTCTGGAACCAGCCTCGCCTCTCCACCCCTTCACTCTAACAAGCCGAGTATTCCTCAGACTGAAACACCTAAACCAAAGAGACCAAATAGCACCAGCAGTACTTTTGGAATAGCAGTAGCAGATGAAGAACTGGAGGAGGTGGCTGGTAGGAAGGACATTAAGGAGGGTTAGACTCCTGTGCACAATAGTGAGTCAGTTCAGCAACTGTGGTGCACCTCCATGGAGGGAGCTTGTGCTCTGAGTAGCTCATCTCTCTCCCTCCTCCTTTTCTACAGTTATGGCAAGGTGAAAAAATCTATCTCTTTCCAGTGCCATTCTGAATTGGTATGAACAGCAAAGCAGTTTTCAGTTCTATTCAGTTGCTCAGTGACACACTAACCAGGATGGGGCGTGCAAAGGACATGTTTGCTCTAATGGGATTTCCAAGCAAGTCAGACTTTCTGCTGAAGTCAGTTTGACTTGCTCAGACACTCCACTGGATGCCTTTCTGCTTATTATGTTTCTAAAGACTTGGATATACCTTGACCAAGGAGCCAAAATCAAGATGTAAGGCATGTGCAACCACGTAACGGTGGGGATGGGGAGGGACTCTGGGGATCATCTGGTCCAAGTACCCTGCTGGGTTGCCCAGTATCACATCTAGGCAGGTTTTGAATCTCTCCAGAGAAGGAGCCCACAGCCTTTGGACTCTGAGGACAGTGAAACTGGACAGGTTGCACAGGAAAGCTGTGCAGTCTCCATCCTTGGAGGGGCCCAGGACCGCCCTGGACAAAGCCCCAAAGTCATGACAAGTACATCTGCGTAGGCTGGCATCATCACTTTGAGATTAGGATTCATGTTTATGAATTAAAATATTCAAATTCCTTTCCTCAGTCTTTATGCATTCCTAACACTGAAGATGTTCTCACATACCCTATGATACCCTACCAGCCTCTTCAAGACCCCGAAACTTCTGTGTCTACTGTCTACATTTATCCCATATCCAGGGCTAAACTGCAGCAGATGCTCTGTCACCTAATGACCCCTCCCCAGCAGAGAGGGGGGGATGGGGACAAGGAGGGGAGACCCAGGGGTTGAAATGAAAATGGATTTAATGAAACAGCCAAACTAATACCAGTATAAAATGCATAAAGTTATACTCAGCCCAGCAAAGGTACAGCAGGCACAGGAGAGCATCCTTGGCAGAAATAAGAGGAGGAGGGTCAGGATGATCCAGAGCAGGGTCAGGAACCCAAACAGAAGGTCCTCTCTTCACCGAACTTCCCCCTTTATACTGAGCAGGACATTCAAGGGATGGGACACATCTGTGGCCAACTCAGCTCAGCTGCCCTGGC
>JAAGNO010012835.1:2600-15887 GCA_033439905.1 Ceryle rudis | reverse complement strand
AGAACAGAACTAATTCTGTTCAGTGATTTTACTTTTCAGTTCAGTTCTTCTAACTCCCTGCACTGTCTGAAGTCAGCAGCCTGTTCTCACAGGCAGTGTCTGCTGCCAGCAGTGGCAACATCCCACGTTTAGAGTTACTACCAATGGTGGGTGTGCAGACCAAGGGCACTGCTGGACCTTGTGCACCACGTTGGGGGGTGCAGGGAAGTGAAAGGCCACACCTGCAGGGAGGAGCAGACAGGGCAGGGGACCCCAAACTGACCAGTGAGGTATTCCATCCATATATGTCATATTCGGTATAAAGCAGAGGGGTCTGGAGGGTCTATAGTTTTTGGTTTTGTTTGCTTGCTAGCTTGCTAGTTTGCTCACTTGCCCTCTCTCTGGGGGCTCCCAGGCTCTTCTCCCCTCTTGGACCGCTTTGCCAGCTTTGCTCGGCTTGGCTCCGGTCCTCTTTCAGTTCTTTCTTCAGAGCATCCAAGGAGGACTCTGTCCATTCTGCCCTCGATCCCAGTCAGTGTGTTCCTGAACCAGGCACCAGAATCCAGCTCCTGAACACAGCTCCCGTCTGCTGCGGGGCCCAGGCTGGGACTCCCTCGGTGCCTGCTCCACAGCACCAGTGGTGATGGTGATGGAATTACCATCAGGGGGGTTGGGTTCCATACTGGCTTTGTATAGATTGGTACATATTCTATCATTATTATTATTCTCTTTAAAGCTGTTTTAGTTCCCTTTTCTAATCACTAAGTCTCTCTCCCTTATTCCTTTTCTCTTCCCCTTTGGGGAGGGAGGGGGATTAACAGAGAGCATCTGTTATAAGTCTAAGGGGCCACCCTGACCCTAAACCGTGACACATAGTAATCTATCCTTCTTCCTTTCTTCCTCTTTGTGCAAGTTAACTCTAATTTTCAGCGGCGGAAAGGTTTGTCTCCTGCAAACAGCTGGCTACAAATTACATTTTTACAGAATACTTCGACAATGGTCTTTTGATCACAGGTGTCCTGAAAAGACCGTATTGCCTGGTGCTGGTTTTGCTTATTTCCAGCTGTTAAATCACACCAGATATCTTCCTTCTGGTGTTTGGTGTGGGGTTTTTTAATGTAAGCAGTAGATCTAATTGCTAGGGAGAGGTTATGTGAAAAAGAGCAAATGGGAAGAAAAAATCGCCTCTGTTGCAGTCAGTGAGGAAATGTCAAGAGAACCATCATTAATCTTGAATCAACACTTATTAAAAAGCTACAGCTTTTTGCTGGATGTATCCAGGAGACCTGGACACGTTTGCTTAATATAACTTTTGGCGTGGAAAATTTCTTGCTTTTCCCTTGAGATGTCCCCAGAAAGGACTGCTTTGTGGTCTGTCTGCACACAGCTATTAGAACTACTGCTCCAGCTCATTGGTGACTTACCACTTCATACTTCTGAGGCAGAATAAACTGCAAAGTTCAGATTTTACCTGTGGGTCTCTGAGGTGTGACCATAGAAAGCACAGCTCTGTCTCCTGTGAATAGATACTGACCACACCTTGGCGCTCTCTGTGAAAAGCAAGGTTTGCTCTGGAGTCCCAGGCCAACTGTGTCCTCTGTTTCCCGCTATTTTGTGCACGGCTGTGCTCTCCGTCCCAAAGGTGTCTGTGTTCTGGTGGTATTAGGTATTAGCCAAGTTCCCTGGGATCTTCCTCGCTGAAAGGAACGATGGAAATTCAACCTTTTTTGAAGCTGCGGGTCAAAATGCTAACGGCATGTGCCATCCTGTGGGTAGAAGGCAGGAATCTGAGGACAGCAAATACTCATCTATGTAATATTTGTATATAGGATACAGAAATAGTGTTACTCATGCACAGTATGTGCATTTATGTGCAGCTACCAAACTAATCCTGTGCAGACAGCTCCAGCGATATATCAGAGCAGGTTTCCAGGGTCCCTCAGGCTCAATATTCTGCCTAGGAAAGGGGTCAATGCCAGATGTTTCTTTTGAGTTACTAGGTCTCAGTACATGATCAAAACCAAGTCACCGCTTCCCAAGAGGGGTCCCCAGGCTATTAAAAAGTGTACGCGCTGTCTGCCCACCTACTTGGGTGATCTCAGAGCACTGAGCACTTCCAGTCCCTTCTGTAATGAGACAATTCCTGTTTAGACTCTCGCTGAAGACCCCTGGATTGCACAATAAGAAGGTTTCACCATGAGGATGAGTTATATACATCATTTAGGGGAAAGGAAAAGCTAGTCTGCTTACAAGCGCTTTTGATTTTAAGGTTTGCTGTCCCTGTGAGTTTTGGGAAACGACTTAGTGCATATTAAGCAGTGAGCGAAAGCAATTGGTAAAACTGTGTTATTGTCATTATGACTCTGGGAGGTGTCTTTTAGTAGCAAAACCCGAAAAGGGAGACCATGGCCAAAGCAGTTTTACCGAAATAAACTGCATACTCCACGCATTAATGATACTCCCAACAATAATTCCCAGCAAGATGTGATGGCTTAACCATTGCATCAGTTTGCCTCTCTCTTGGTCAAAACAGCCTTCGGTCTTCTCCTTTTTTCCAGTACAATTCAGTTAATTATTCCCAGTTCCCTCAATGAGTCTGAGCTCCCGCTGGCTCCTGGAGCAATAGTAGCTCGTTGTTGCAAATGAGCTTAATCCAGCGTTAGAAGACTTTATTGTCCCTAATAGAAAATGGCATGAGTAGTAAAGGAAAAAATGTGAGATGTTTCCTGTAAGGCTTTAACCATTCTCCTGGGTGTATGATTACAACATATGCTAGGGAATAGCTCTGAGCAGGGTGGCGGTGGGGATAAGGAGCCCTGGCAGCACTGCTCACCCCTGTATGTCTGTCAGCCTCTTTACAGCGCGCTGCTTGAGAGGAGAGGAAGGATGGGAGACAGCTCTTCTTGACCTGCACATGCCACTGCTTTTCAGCCCCTGGGGCCTCTGATTGGTCTTCGGGAGGCTTGAAAGAGAGGTAGAGCAAAGCAGAATGAGGGCTGATAAGAAATTTGTGGGCCCTTTGATTGGCTGCCTGCCCTCAGTTAGTAAAAAGCATTTTAGTTCCAGGTGTCTTAGTTCTCTTCAGACTGGATTACGTTGACACGACGCCTCAGGCATTTTGGAAGGAGAGGGATTATCGGTGTTGGACCCAGGACTGCAGAACATTTGACAGTGCTGCAGCCTTTCTAGAGGCAAATTAGATTATCAAAACTCAGCAAGCTGCTGGGGAGTTCTGGACCGTATTTTAAATGAAGGACAATGTTCAGTGTGATCTTGTAGCCCTGTCTCTGGATAGACCTTGAACCTATATTGTGGGTTTGTCACCAGTTCTGTCACTGGCCCAGTCTCCTGCTTTTCCTGGTAGACTCCATGGATGGAGCTACTGGTAACCAAGTATCCTAGTAACCTAGACTACCTGAACAGCCTAGGTTAGCTTCATTCCTGCTGCCCTCTGAGCACTGGACGTTCAGTATCACATCTGCGATGAAACTGAAGTGTTGTTACTGTGCGCTTAGACACTTTTTATTTGTTGCAGGGCTAGAGCTGTTTGACATTTTCTTCTGTTGTAAAAGTATGGCTTTTCTTGCTGATGCTCCTCAGAGTTCCTATGTCGTCATGTGCCACTCTCTCAGCCAATGTGGGCAGAATCTGTCACTTACAGGGAGATCAGCCATTTGCAGTGGTGGTGAGGCTGCCAATATGTAGTATCACTTATTTTAGGTGAATGGGGATGTGTTTTTAGTGGGGTTTTTTAGTATCTTTCCCTGGCAATGTTTGTGACTGAAGATTCCACTTCTTCAGAAAAAAAGACGGTTCAGTTATTACAGTCCTGGCATGAGCTTTGGGCTTCCAGGTTCAGTCCACTTGCATGGCATGACCTAGTGCAAGCTGCTCAGGTTCTGAGTGATTCAATTCCATGGCTACAGGGCAGGATTCTTTCTTCAGAAGAGTAATGCAGCCATAGAAAGTCAGGCCATTTAGCTCCCTCATGGTTGCTACAAAATGGTTATCTTGGGATTCTCATTAGATCAAGAAACAAAAAAACCTTGTGGGGCAGGAGCTGCTTCTGACTTTTACTGTTGGCTCCTTAGGTGAGGTCCAGAGGTGCAGGGGATCTGTCCTAATGACACACTTAGGAATTTTCAGTCTATCGCCTTCCTTTTCCCCTAACCCAGCATACACTGAATTTAAAAAGAAAAAAAAAAAACCAGCGGAGCTGTAAAGGCTGGACTTTCTTGGCATGTGTTTGATGGCTTACAGATGCATCTTGCTTAATAACTGTGCAGAGCTGTTCTGTTGGCTGCTCAATGGCAAAACTATCGGAAAACCCCTGCTCAGGTCATACAGGTTCTGATTACTATCTTTAGTCAGCGTTTAGGACTTGAGGATAAAACAAAGAGTTTGACCTTGTTCTGTTCTTGGCTCACCCATCTCTTTGTTGCCGGTCTCTCTGTCCCTCAGACATTGGAAGGCATCTCTGTGCCTTTGCTCAGAAACCATTCTGCAGCTGTTTTTATACACCAACATTGTGGTGTCCTTGTTGCACTCAAATCCCTAAGAAAATGCTCTGCGTAAAAACCGATGTTCTCTTGCAAGTCAACCTTTCATATGCATGAAGTATAAAAGTCATCAGATTTCTAATAGTGTTGGAGGAATAAGCGGGAGCACTGTTCCTCTGGAACTCTGACCTTCCTCCTGGGAAGGCCCCATGTTGGATGGCGTAGGGCATTCACTTCCTCCCTGCAGACATCCAGTGTGCCCGCTGCTGTGACGCTCTGGTTGTATCCTAACGTTGCATCATTCCGCCTATGGCCACAGTGAACTGTGTCACTTTTTTAGCACAGGTAAATGGCTTTCCTGACATTAGTCAAATTCCATCAGCAGGGTAGAAAACAGCAAGAACAACGGATGGTAAAATTGGCGTAGTGCACAATGGAGCTGTGGCCCTTTGTTTTGCAGGCTTGATTCTCTGTCGTTGCAGTTTGCCATTGATTAAATAGAAAAAATAAAACATAGATGCTCGTAAAAGGTACTCGGTGACCTTCAGTGCCTTGCTTTCTTGAGGAATTCAAAGTTAGAGACATAAACCAGGCTGCAGCAAGCTGTATCTCTTCCAACATGTAAGAAACCACAACCTAGAATGTATCATTCCATCTTGTACTGCATGGGGCATACAGGGAGGGAGATGTTCCTATTGACAGAAGGATTTGGTGTATAATATTTGCATCGCTCTGGGTGTTTATGTCAATGGTGAAGCTGTTGGATAAAATAAGTATTTGTACATAAGCTGTAAAATCATAGTTCGCAAACTTGTAAGAGTGGAGTTTTGTTTTGTCTGGAAGCACACAATGGAAAGATAGGACAAGACTGAAGATTGTGCTGGCAGCTAGGCCTCAGACTTCAGTGTCCAGTCCTCTTGACGGTGTGTATCTTTGGAATTTGCAAATGTCAGATGACAGCATTCAAAATAAGTACAAGCTGAAAAGATCTGTGCTATGAAATTCTGCTGTATTTGGCTTTTTACTGATCTACTTATGATGAAATGTGTCGGGTTGCTTCAACTTCAGTTCACCATAACCGATAATGTATCTTCTGAGCCACAGATAGTTTATGTATCCTGACAATTAACAAAAAACACGACCGAGTAAGGCTTACTGAGACTTCAAGACCGTTATATTGACAGTGATCATTTATATGTGATCATTTTTCATCTCCACGTTTCCATATTGGTGGTATAAAACTTGGAAGCTCACATGTTACCAGGCTCTTTCATAAAAGCATAGCACTGAAATGCAAATTTTCCCATATATAATGCTAGTTCAAAGAAGGGACTAATCTGCTCTTTGAGTCCATGGGGTATAAGAAATGAAGCAAAGGGTTTAAATAACACCCCTTGGAAACATTTTCTAGCAGCAAGAATATAGAGCATTGGAAGGCTGCCTGGGGTAGCCGTGGAGTCTCCATGGCTGGCAGCACTGAAGAGAAGCCTTTGTGCAGAGCGCCAGTGGTGCTATTGATCCTGAATTTTGAGGAAGAGGGGGAGATGGTTTTTGAAAGCCTTACTGGTCATCTTTTATATGATTTGGTTTCTTACAACCATGTATATAAGAAGCATTGTAAAACACTTAACACACCATTTCAGAGGGAGTAGGTGTTTTTCACTTATTTTTAGAACTTGACCTTACAAGACTGAAAAATAACTTTTTCCTTCTGACTTTTGTCCTTCACTTGGCAAAGATTAGTTAAAAACACAGAGATGGAAAATATTTAAACTTTAAACTAGTATGAGCTTTTCCTTTTGTTATTTGTTTGTGTGCTTGTTTCATTTGTGATGTCAACTCCAGTCAGGGAAAAAGGTGTAACTAACCTGGCACTGCATGGAGTGCAAAAACACCTTTACACTGAAGCCCAGATAAACAGTATCCACTGCTCACTTTTTTTTTTAATCAGCAATGCTTGAAAAATTATATTGACAAATCTGGAAGACACCAGATAATAACAAGTTCAGATTTAGCAGCTACGTCTGAATTTGTCCTTTTAAAACAGACACATGCACCCAGAAGTAACCAAGCCATGACCAAACACTTTCTGATCTGCCACTGTGTGTTAAAGCTGCGGTAGTGACTTACAGGGGTTGCTGGCCCGCAGATCTGACTATAGAAAGGTATAAAATGAGCCCAAGGAAAATAAAGGTAGGAATGACCTCACCCTGTGGAGACACCGTGTCTTGCTCGACTCAAAAAAGCTCTGTAGAAACTAGCTACATTTTAATTTGTACAGTTATTTTGCTATTGTCAATCGATAGAAATGAATAGAAATTATTTTTAATGTCAGATATTTGAATATCTTCAGTCCATAGAAAAAAACAGAGAAAATTCTCTTAACTTCTTTATAATATGGTTTTGATGACCTTGTCCATTTTTCCACGTGAATTACATCTCTTTCTTTCTGGAGTTTTATGTCTTCTCTCCACTTGAAAAAATACAGATTTTGTCCGAATAGTAGGCAAGAACCTTCCTTTATTAATGACCTATCAGGCCTCTGTTGGAGCAATGTTCTTTTCCCTTAAACCTCTCCACTACCATCAACAGCACTAACAGGCTTCCTTGCTTGCCACCTCGCAGGGCCCTGGACTGAGCAGTCTGCAAAGTCTGAGCCTCTCTTGCCTCTTGACAGCAGCACCTTCAAACAGAAGCTTCACGCGCTGTTTCAGGTGAAAGACTTGGTCTCTGTGGGATGGGTGAAAGGGCATTTTTCATTTACTCATTTGCTGCTCTAAAAAAAAAAATTGTAAATATTATTTACAGAACATCTTCGGAAAAAACCCTCTATGTTTTATCTTTAATTTAATCAGTTGCCATGTTTTTGATTTGTCCAGAGAGACCCAGAAATGCTAAAACCCGGGAAACACAGTTCTTCTGAGTTCCAGCTAAACCACTTTTGCTTGTGAGTGTCAAACCCTCCAAGCTGTTTTACTTGTGGGTTGACAGCAAGAAGTCACTTGCTGGATGTAACATGAGATGGCACGTGCATGTAAAATCCGTCTGCTGCAGCATTCCCATAATATAAACCTAATAGTGTCTAGCTGCTTGCTTTAGTGAGCACGCGTGTTCACCAGTGCCTGCAAGCCTGTGCCCAGCTACTTTGAAGAATTTTTCACAGCCACAGGGATGGGAAGTTTTTTCCTGAACATGGGAGGTCTGAAGTCAACATGAGGAGAATAATCTTTATGTACATATCCAAGAAAGGATCCTGCTGCTACAACACTTTAAAGACTGAGCTACTGTTCCCCGGGGCTTTACTGTCTGTGTCCCCAGGGGTGCTGTATGATGAACGTACTGACAGATTTCACAATCAGACAGTAAGAATCTGTGATCCAGAATTTCACTGGTCTTCAGACTAACCTTTTTTACAGGTCGCCATTTAACTCGAGATTTCCTTGAGGTAGTAGCTTTAGGATTTTCTTTGAGCAGGTTTTCTTTGCCTGCTCTAGATGGATTTCTCAATCTGCTCTGCCTCTTCTGATGGAAAGTGCTGGGTTGAGACTGGCTGCTGGATTGAGCCTCATTCCTTCATAGAGAAAAAGCAGCACAATCTGCCTTCATTTCGTGCCATCACTTCTGCACTGCATCCTTCCTTTAGACAAAATTGGGTGAGGGTAATAAGAACATCAGCCTCTAAGGGCTAGTACATTTGCCCAGTCCCTCTCTGGAATAGGACGTGATAGCTTCTCTCTGGAGTTGGAAGATGATGCAATAATTCTACCCCAAGTGTGAGTGGTGAAACTGCCCTTTGGGAGTTTAAAGAGCCTTTTCTGAAACTCTAGTGAAGTCCAGATGTCTTTTGTGATCTTTTGAGCGGTTTTAGAAGCAAAATCTGTGAGGGATATGGCTATGAATCATCCGTCTATCCTGTGTCCATGAAGAAGAAATAAAAACCCCAATCCAAAAAGAATCCATTTAATTCTGGAATTTTCTGACCTATTTTGGTGCAAGCTGGTCTAAAAGAAAAAAAATTAAACTACTCTCCTGATGAGTTTCTCATATTGTTTACTTTTGTAACATTCTCTATGGACTAGCAGCCAGAAATGACGTCCACCCCTCGTCCAGCATCAGAGAATAAGAACTTCAGAGGAAGGAATGCGACTTCATAAATAGCAAACCACAGACACTAATGGGGAGCAGAGGCAAACCTGCAGGTTAAAAATTCGTTGCAAGAGAAGACCATACATCCACACTGCCTGGAGACTCCAGCATGATTTCAGCTCTAGCGATTCTTTTTCTCCTCTGCCTCTCTTGTCCTTTCTCATCATGTCAGCAGAGAAGAGCAGGTAAGTGATTTTGTGTACTTCTCTATTTTTTGGACTCATGTGCTTTCTAGACTCCTATGAAGATTCTGTTTGGCAGAAGGAAGGAGGAAGAACATGTCTTAACATTCCAACTGCGTCTACTGTAGCCCAAAAGCAATGTTTAGGGATTTTGTAGTTTCATGTGAAACTTGAAGCTTAACTGTGTAAATGTTCAATCTTAGAATTTTCCCCAGTTTCCCTCCCGAGTAGTGCAGTATTTTTAGGAAAAGCATTTAGTCTGGGACAACTGGAAATTTTGTTGTGTTTTGTAATGACCTGCAAGAGACACTTTAGTTTAATCTGCATTTTGCATGTGATTGAAGTTAAAAAAACAGATGATACAGAATGTCTTATAGTAGGATCCTTGGATGGTCTCTCTGCTTGTGCACACAGACCTCAGGGAAGCCCTGACTTCTAGGAATGTAGCCATGCTAAGTGCATTACAAAAGTTCCTTTTCTCCAAAGAGGCCGTTAGGAGAATGCTCAACCCCAGGAGGATCTGTGAGACCCAGCAGATCAGACTGTACCAGAGATTCAGATGTGTGCTTGTGGAGACAGAATGAGTCCACGGAGAAGGATGCACAGTAAGGAAATGTCTGCAAGTGCAGAGATTTCCTTTGGAGAGCTCTCCTGAGTGTTTGAATCATTATTGTGAATTTGAATATTAAAACAAAACAAAACAAAACAACAAACTTCTATTTTAAATTGCATCTTGCTACCCGGGACAGAAGATTCTTCCCAGGAATAACAGAAGCTGCCTGAAGCCTTCCTGCAGAGCTTATTCAAAACCTCTGTTTGAAGTTAGAAATTATATGCAAGCTTCTTGTTTTCAATAAAATAAGAAACATCACTTTAATTCAGTCTTTGTGTCTTAGAATGACACATTCGTGGTACTTTCAGTTTAGTTCCCAACCCAGAACGTATTGGAGAGGTTACAAATATTCATGAAGTCCTCTTGGTTCTGTACGGGGCGGACGCAGGAGGCTTTTCAGGCTCATCTGTCACGCGAGAATGCCAAACTTGGTGTGCTAAATCAGTAGGCAAAGGCTCACATGCTGCCTTTGGCGCTGGCAACTTCTGCATATTCAAGGGGGCAGACCCCTAACTCCAGCTAATTTTCCCCTGAACACGCAGTGCTGTTTTTAGAAGAACCTGCTATTTTTCCCTTTGTAAAGGTTTGCTTACACTGTAGGCAAGGTGTGACTTCTGTTAGAGGATTGATTCATCTTGAAAAAACCCCAGAGGAATGAGGTTGTGCTTCCTCATGGCAGATGGGAGAATACCAGAGCTGAGCTTTCTGTCCAGTTGTTTCTACATGGTTCAAATTTTCTTAAAACGTACGTAACTCTAGAAACAGTGAGCTACTTACACTCATTCTTCTTGAGCAAAGATGGAGTGTATGCTAGACTTTAGCACGTCTCAAAGGACCAGGCAAGTCTAGAGTCTAGCAGATGGGGGGGAGAAGTCACATTGATCTGCCCTAAATGACTTTGTCAGGTAATTTATATCCTGTGTCGAGCACAGCTTCAACAGGATTTTGCAATGTTGCGCAGATGAGGAGATGTATCCTTTGTGCCCCAAAGCCACTACATGGCAACTTGAAACTGCCGCTACCCAAAAAGAACCTGTCTCCAGCAAGAAAAAATGTCTGTACCTTGACAAGAGGCGAGGCAGTGGCTGATGTGCCAGTTTTCCACGTTCAGTGCTTGGCAGCACATTTGGGATAGACTCGTCAAAGACCTTTACTTTAGCGGTACCCTTCATAGCAGCTTCCACATCACTGAATTACTAATTTGCTTCTTTTGGCAGCCAAGCCTGGCTGTGTGTGAACTGCAGAGACCATGCCAGGTTAGCAGCTACCACAACTGCCAGCCTGCCAGGCCCGTTTGTTTGCTGAAGGGTAACTGTTACCTACCTGACAGGCACTGCTGATTATCACCATCTGCCCTGCCCAGAGCAAGTTCTACCCTATATGCAAGTCTGTTAATTCCAGCAAGATTCTGGTTAGGAACTGGCAGAGGCTGCTGCTGAGGAGTCTGTATCTTTACTATATAACTTTGAAGATATATCAGAAGTTAATAACATTGGTTCATTTGTACTCCTAATAGCTCTTCTGTGCTTTTCCCAACCACTTTGGGTTTTTTTAGGCGGTGAAGTTGGGCCAGAAATGCTGGAAGAGATGAGAGAAACTAATCGTGTGCTAATGGAAGTTCGAGACTTGTTGAAACAGCAGGTAAGTGAAAAAGGGACCCGATTCTTTACATGCTGCACAAGAGAGATCTCTGAATTCTCTGCCTTACATGCTGAGTTCTGGAACTGTGGGGCTGCTCCTTGCATTAAATGAAACTGAGCAATAGAATTACTGCACTGCAAACCAGACTCAAGAGGTGGTCTCACAATCACATGAGTAATTCTGAGATAAAGCGGATTCATTAGAATTCCAAATTCTGCTGCTTAGAACCGCAGCTGCTGAAAAGCAGCGTACACGAAGAATGAACTCCTAAGTAAAAGACACGCACACACCATGGGTATGTGTTTAACTGGAAAAACAAGTCACTTTTTCCTTGGTTTTGTGGGCTCATGAAATCAGTGGAGAGTCCAAACCTGGAAAATGGATGAGACCTTTCAGCCATCTATTAGGGTCCTGGAAAGGGAAGTCGTATGGAGTCTAAACAAGTTTTGTATTCACTCTTTCCTCTTGTTTTATTGCTAAACCTTTCTGGCTCCGGTAGCTTCTTAGGGAATTTGGAACTTCTTGGGTGCTTAGACCTTTCCCCATTTTAATGAGGCAACGGTGGTTTCTCTGGTCAACTCTCTTTTAAGTATAGAATAAGGCTCCATTCTCCCTCTCACCACTCTGGGAGCTGAGGGTAGCAGCCCCTGCCTGCCAGATAATTGGAATGTCAGACAGGTCTCTGTGCCAGTGCAAACTGGGCGGCCTCTAATCTGCAAAAACATCTGTTGCGTTGAGTTACTCTCACATTTCAGGCTGCTGCATAAATACCCAGTGTTTACTAGGAATCGGGTCAGACATGGTTCCTGGCAGCCTCACGCAACGATTTCCAGTGTTCCCTTCCAGCTTACCACTACTTCTCCATAGAGGTTTTCTACTTGTTCTTTCTCTCCTCTTGCCACCTACTTTTTTTTTTTTTTTTTTTAATCCATGGCCTTTTTCTCAACAGCACTTTGAAGAAAACTCTTCCTCAAAAGGCAAACTTGTGCATGCAACTGGAGAGCCAAGGTGGCAGTTCATAATTTCTTAATCTGTGCAAAGATTTTCTAAAATTTACGTTTTCTTGATTCAGTATCTTGGGATGTTGGCAATAAGGATGCCAAAAGGCATAACAATAAAAGGCCAGATCTACTCTCCTGAGCCAAAGGCTGGAGGATTCTTGGCACAAAGGAGCCACTGATATTCATTAGCAGTGCTCCAAACTCTCTACTCTGCTCTCTGTCACCCACTTCTAATGGCACGTGTTCTGGGGATTTGGGTTAGATTGTCCGTGCATTAACTATTCAAAATACATGACCCCAGGCCATGTTGGAGGGAAGAGAGAATCTAATGTGGAATGAAAGTTTGCTCTTATACCTGGGATCTGGCACAGAGACATGAGTAGAAGCTTTTGTCAAAGTGAAATGACTTCATGATGGAAACAAAGTCCATGGAGTATGGATGGGTGGTCCAAAACATCGGCTGTAGGTAGCCAGTAGGGCTTTTGCAGGAAAGACGTCTGCTGGGATTGCTATCTAAGGTGCTAGAGAGTCACATGAATGTTAGCATGAGATTGACATGCTTACTTGTGCCTGTCCCATATTCCTTTCTTCAACAAAGGAACTGCATCTTTGCACTGCTGGTGCTATACATCCCTCTCTAGGGCTGCTATTGCAGTGTCTTCTAGAGCAGAAGACCCAGATAAAGTGGATTTCTCTTTCTCTATGACGCTTGTTTCTGTGTATTCAAGTCAAGTGTTTCTGCATCTGTGATAGAATAGTATCAGGGAGTCAGCCTGTAGGAACACTACAGCAGGGAGTGACTGACAGCAGGGAATAGAAGCCACCTCAGCTTCCAGAAAGTCCGCAACATAGACTTTGGGGTAAGAGTGAGTTTGTTTGTGTAAGTTTGCTGCAGAGTTTCAGACACCGTGTTTTCTGGCAGCAGGGCTATTAGTTTTTGTGGGAGCAAAACTCACTCTCGGGCTAAATGGTGGTTCTTGTTTTCTTCTAGATAAAGGAGATAACATTCCTGAAGAATACAGTCATGGAGTGTGATGCCTGTGGTGAGTTACCGACTGATTCCTATGTTCAGATGTCGCCTCCGTGTCCTTTCTAGCTTCGTGTCCAGACAAGCTGCTACCTGTGACCATCTCCCCAAAGTAAACAGCATATTTCACAGTTACCCTGAGTGCTGCAGCATAATACTCAACCCTACAACATTCTGCACGCATGGACCAGTGTTCCAT
>JAAGNO010012834.1:52327-71998 GCA_033439905.1 Ceryle rudis | reverse complement strand
AAAATAATAAAATAAATGTATACCATATATTTAATCTTAGTGACTTTCATTTTTGTTGGAAAAGTCCATTTGACAATAGCTGCAAATGGAGGGTGAAGATAAAAACACACAGGGAACTTGCTGATACTATTGCAGTTGATTCTCTGTGAATGGTGTACACAAAACAAAGTTGAATGTTAGATTATCACTATAACCAGTAAAGGTGAGGAGTGGAAAATGTTTCTTTTCAGACATCTGATTGCAAGGATCTATGGAAATACTCTTAATGTAGGCTGATGCAATAACAAATAGATTATCAGCTAAGGTGTGTCCAAATAAAAGCACAACTCTTCACAGTCTGCCCAGGGAAGTGGTGGAGTCACCATCCCTAGACATATTTAAAAGACACGTAGCTGTGGCACTTGGGGACATATTTTAGTTGTGGACTTGGGTTGGGTTAATGGTTGGATTCAGTGACCTTAAGGGTCTTTTCCAAGCTAAATGATTCTATGATTTTACAGAACTGAGCAATAAAAAAATTAATTTTATTCATTTTACACAAAAGTAAAGCTGAATTTAACATCTAATAACGTGGTCTTAGGAATCAGGACTAGGTTTTCATTACCAAAGTCCTCTTTGGGGCCCTCTAAAGGACCATTCTGTCTCACTTTATAGATTCTGGAACAAACACATCATGAACAGCTTAAATAACTCCTGACCAAATGTCTCAGCTGTTCCATTTTCTCAGGCCTTAGCCCACATTAACTGCACATTCACAGTCTTACTGTCTTTATTTAAATCTGGAAGATTTATCAGCTTAAGAAATATCCTTAGTTTACACAGTGAAGGAAAAAGCACTCAGGTGATTGCTGGAGTCCAAAAGGCTTGTGAAGTGCATCAATGTCCACCTGGACTTACAATAACAACAAACAATCCTTGGTACAGTGCCATTACTTCTATCCTAGGAGCAGAGCACAGTGACAACTAGATAGGCAGCTAGCAAGGACACCCAATCTGTGTTATAATGGAAAAAGTAATGTCTAGATTCGTTTAAATTCCAGGATGCCTAAACTTACCTTGATTTAAACATTATTGAGAAATCATCTTCATCCAGCAGACAGTCTCTATAGGTCATGCTATTATTTTTTGAAAGTAGAGAGAATGGTGAGTGCATGGCAATAGAATGATGACTGTTTTAAATGGATATAGCACTTTATATCCATGAATATCAAAATGCTTTGTGAACATTATTGATGCTTGGTGACACCAAAATGGAACTAGCTGAATTATTATTTCACTTCCTAGACATAACATTGTGTCACCTACATTCCCTGTCATTTAGACTGGTAATGCGCTTTTGAAGTGAGATTCTTGTTCATCCCTATTTACTGTGTTATTGTCTACATTGCAGAACAGCTTTGGATCATCCAAACTGGAGTGCACTGGGATGTCACTAAAGCAGAAGAGGTGTTCCAGGAGCACAATTAATCAGTTCTCATAGCAGAGAGACATTCAGTCCTTGGATCTAGTAGTCCAGTCGTAACTCCCCAATGCATGAACAGATATGTGCACTGGGTCCTAAGCGTGGTTTGATCCACTCAGCACAGCTCTGCAGACCCTTTATAGCATATTGTACCACTTGTTCATTCAGATGTAACTTGCACAGCTGACCCAGCTCACTTGTCCCAGCTCAGTTGCTTTGACACTTCTTTGCCTCAGGAAGGACACTGCTTCTCTACACTTTATGTCAAAGAAAGGCAAGCTGTTATTCATTATTTCCCCTTTTCTTTTTTTCCTATCAAAATCTTCCATGAGTATATCCCCAAAAAAACAAACAGTGAAGAAGAAGGAAACAGTTCATCTTTTTACTGTTTAAAATGCTGTTTCCTCTGTGTCACTTTAATTCTAAAACATGAAGTGTAAGGGTATAGAGAACACTGGTGTTTATCTTGAATCTCTGTCTTTGTTTTGGATCAAAAATATAACACCCAGGCCAAAGACAATACTAAACATTTACCACTGAGGTCACTGATCTGCAATTTGTTGCAATGACAGATCCAATATTGTGCTTGGGGAACAGACTGGATGGCTGTTAATGCACTATTATAGGCACAGTTGGGAAATTGGCTGAGCACCAGGTTCCTGGAAGAACTGGAGCTTATTGCACAAGTCCAAGAGCATTTTAACTTGTGGCTTGATTGCTAACATGGGGAGAACTTTTAAAATGTTAATTGATTTTTTTTTATATAAAAACATAAACCATCTGTAGTTTTGAACTTAAATTTAACTTCTTTAATTAACACTGATCCGTCTACTGCAAGAACTCTCTGACACACATCAATCTCTTCATTCTAATTTTGGTTCAGTTTGTCACGTCATTTAAAGCCTTGACCCCACAACAGCAAGGTTTCAATTAATAGTAAAAGTAGTTGTAAGGGAGATCATGTATGAAGCATGAGGAATTGAGTTTGGACCCATTCAGATACCATAGGAAGATCTGACATAGTGTCTCGTGTCTTAGCAATGTGTTTGTAGAAGACAAGTTATTCCATTTATCTGTCAATTATCTATGATTAAATTTTAAGCCATGGCTTAAACCCCTGTTTTTCTGTTCTCCTCCTAGCCACAGACTGTACTACATGTCAGATTCTGAGAACTGTCAAGACATCACAAACCATGAAAACAACAGATAAAAATTACTAGGGGGCATAAGGTGGGGCAAGTGAATACAAGGTGTGGAAGAAATGCACTGATGGGATAATAAATCATTTAACTCTGAAACAGAAACAGACTTGACAGAGGAGGAGGAATGTTAAGGGTGAGAAAGATAGGTTGTGAACAAAGTTATTACTGTGATCATTATCATATTACTACATGTGGGTAGATAATGTCTGTAGGGCTAATAGTTGCTATGTAGAAAAGAGAAAAAGGAAAATTTCGAGGAATATTTTTGGCTGAACCCATTAGCTACTTTTTTAGGGCCACACTAATTGTTAGGCACATACAATACTGCATGTTTGACATTGATTTTAACTTGTAAAATAAATTATGTTGGGTATTATAGAAAAAATAATGCTCTGTTCCTCCAGGAAAGGCAAAAAGCTACTGCCAATTTCCTGGATGAATTATTTAAAAAATTGTTAAGGCTTCTCACCGGGATTTCATCCCCAGCAAAATAGAGCTGCTGAACTTATTACACTCAATTAAAGAAGGATGTGAGGTTAGTCAAGACCTGATAGAATATCATTATTGGGAAGGCATGTACTAGAGATATTCCCACTTCATGTAACATGCAATGCAATTTGCCAAAAACATGTACCACATATAATCCCTCTACACCTTCCTAGATGTTTACAAAGGTCTGTTCTGAAGTTACAAAAAGCAGTGAAGTGTCAAAGTTGCCCCTGAATCCTGAATTTTATTGTGAGGGTGACAGAGCACTGGAACAAGCTGCCCAGAGAATCTGTGGAGTCCCCTTCCCTGAAAACTTTCAAAACAGCCTGGACACGATCTTGTGCAACTTGCTGTAGGTGAACCTGCTTTAGCAGGGGGATTAGACTAGATGATCTCCAGAGGTCCATTCCAACCCCTACCATTCTCTGCTTCTGTGAATCCCATCTGACTTCTGCAGTTCCAAGCATGGCCTAAAGATTTGAGTCTTCACATTAAAAATTATATTGAGATGTAAAAGCAATGTAAAACAGACTGCAGAGTGGAAGAAATGAATTGTACTCCTTTAAAGATCAGAGACTTCTTCAAATCCAAGAGGACCAAGGACAAAGAAATGCTTCAAGCCCTCTTACAGGGGCTTTTTAATCCTAGGGTTTTTATAATCTCATTTGATTTTCCAGCTGTTGTGGTTTAAGGGTGAACAGACTGAGTGGGGAGGACAGGTGGTAACCCTAGGCCCTTGAGGAGTCGTATAACAAAGAGACAGGAAGTTTGGGGGGCCTCTTTCTTCCCTGGCTCTGCTGCTGTGATGGCATCTCAGGAGGACTGGTCCTGACTCCATGTGCACTGTGCAATCCATTGCCATCCCAGTGTGGATTTTGGATAGAGTTCTGTATCCTTCTGCAGTTAATATTCCTTTTTTTTTTTTTTTTTTCTTTTTTCTTCTGTTTTTCTCTTGTTATTCATTAAACTTCTTATAGTCTTAACTTCAAAACTTGGGTGAGGAATTTTTCTTTTTCCTTATTCCCCTTTTTATCTTCCCCTGGGAATAAGGTGGGAAGGGGGCTAAACACAGAAAAATCCTGCTCTGTATTTCATATGGGCTTGCCCTGAGTCTTAAATGGAGGCATCAGCAACTGTAATTTTAGTCAGAAATAAGGCTAAAATTGACCATGACAGTGAGTCCTCCAGGAATGCAGTAGAGAGTGAGGGAGCAGACTGTAGACATCCAGAAAAAGTGAAGCTACTGCTATAAACAAATAAATGCATTTGATAAAGACTTTATAGAAATTGTATTAAAATGTGCATACAGTCAGCTATGGCAGCTCCATCCATGAACAGTATTTCATTCAGATTGCACAGCCTAATCAAATCCATTCATGTGCCCAAGGTCTAAAAGCTGAAGTATGCAACATTTTGAATGACAGAGCAGCAGATTTGAATCCTGGTCAGAAAAAAGCAAGATCTTATAATATACTTGTTTCACATTAAAAAAGAATCCTAGAATCATTCTGGTTGGAAAAGATCATCAAGTCCATTCATTAACCCAGCACTGCCAGGTCACCACTAAACCATGCCTTAAGTGCCACATCTACACACCTTTTAAATACCTCCAGTGATGGTGAATCCATCACTTCCCTGGGAAGCCTGTTCCAGTGCTTAAAAACCCTTTCTGTAAAGCAATTTTTTTCTAATGTCTAATCTAAATGTCCCCTGGTGCAACGTGAGGCCTTTTCCTCTTGTCTTATTGCTTGTTACATGGGAGAAGAGACTGACACCCATCTTGGTCCAGCCTCCTTTCAGGTAGTTGTAGAGAGAGATAAAGTCTCCCCTGAGACTCCTTATCTCCAGACTAAACAACCCCTGTTCCCTCAGCTGTTCCTCATAAGACTTGTTCTCTAGAACCTTCACCAGTTTCATTGCCCTTTTTTGTACATGCACCAACAACTCAATTTAAATTAATTTTATCACTGCCTAGATGATGATAAGGTGGTGATCATGCTGTTTTCTTTTTTTTTTTTTCTCTCATTACAAATGAAATTGAGCATGATGTCCTTCCTCACAGAATAATCAATAACTTGGTTGCCAAGCATGAGACTGGAATGTGGAGCTGCTGGTTGACGATGTTGGTCTGAATTAGGCAGAACAGAGATCTGAGCCTGTATTTTCTATACAAATACATTATACATCTAAGTAATTGGCACTTCTGGGACCACATTCTTTACCCCTTTCTCTGAACAGAAATTCCTTTTCAGTCCCAGGAAACTTATCTAAATTAAATTTTCATGCCTTTGGTTTATTGAACTGCTATTTCTGACAAAATAAGGGAAAAAAAGAAACAAAACATTTAATGCATATCCAGTTCTGCTGCAAGAATGTTGCCTCTTCAAAAAGAGGAATGAGTTCAAAAGAAAAAAAAGTGTTAAATGCTCTGAAAAAGACCATGTTGCCTATATTGAGAGACTGAAAGACTATATACAAGGACATTACTTCAGTAATGATTAAAAGGGACTAGTTTTACAAGATGTGATGGGAGTTAGAACTATATTCAGCTGTAAAGCCTGGCATCTTCCAGCAAACTAAAAGATAAGGTGTTTTTTCAGACTGTACAATATCTATAATGTCATTCATATCACCACCCTTGGGTGATTGCAGAGCATTTTTATTGTAAAGGTAGAACTGAAAGGCAAAGGAAAGCATTCCAGAATATGTAGCTATGTTAATGAAATTAAAGGGGACCTTCCAGTTTTACAAGGGCTTTAAGTGTTGCATTAAGGATCTGGTCCACATGTCATATGTAAAATGAATGATTTGTGAATGGTTATCATCTAAGCCACCACTGATCTCACACCATACCCACAAATAGCTTTTTCAGAAGAAACTGATATTAAATATTCTGGACAATTACAACAGAATTGTGAAAACTATGGGAATAGGACCAAGAAAAAAGCATTACACTCATAATGTAGTATGACTGAATGGAACATGCTGAGAATGTTCTAGCATCTTTACAACTGTTTAATTTAGAGGATAATAAATAAAGGAGTTTGGACATCCTTTAAAACATGGTTGGAGAAATAGTATAAAAGGAGCATGAAACTGGAGACTCCTGTTTCTGTGATTTCATAACAGAATCATCCCAGACTACAAAAACTGTAGAGCTACAGAAAGTATAAGTGTTTCTAAAAGTGTACATGGGATTTTTCCTCCCTTGTGTACTAATGCATTATAAAAGAGCATAAAGCTCTAAATAACATGTACTAAATCTTTATGTCATGAAATGACTTATGTTTTCTCATAAAGAACAGCCAAGAGGGATTTGGTTGATTGGCCAAGCATATGTATAATTTTGAACTCCACACTGCCCTCCCCAGCAATTTGTTGTGTTTTTGGAAAAGGATAATATTACCATCTTACTATGTGAAAACAAGAATTGTGCCCAAATTGAGGACAAGGCCACACTCTTTACAAACCTTGTCAGTCAGTTCCGTGGCTATTAGAAATAGAGAATTCAGCATGGTGAGGACTCAGGAATTTTAACCATGGTTATGTGGAATGAATGGGATGGTTTTCCTGCCAGCAATTTAATGATGTAGTCCATATTTCTGGTTACTTTAAAAGTAACCCAGGCTTGACTTCTGGACACCAATTCTTTTACTAGCACAGCATACATACACACTTTATTTGCATTTGTAGAACATGGACTTTGTCATAGCCAGACTAGAACTGGAGTCTGAAAAAATGTGAGAGAACACACAGAAAAGGATTTGCTGCACAATAAGGTACCAGTGTTTGGAATATAATCTGCAGCTGCTGTTTGGCAAACTACATGGGCTGCGTTATGCAAAGCATTTTGGTTAGATTTATAGCTATATATATATTTATCAGTAATAGGTTTCTTATTGAAGTCTATGATGAATAATGACTTGAGCACCTCCCCAGGGTATCTGCGCAGTGCTCAAGGGGTCATCCTAAAACAAATCAGGAAAATACATACTTGTCCCTAAAGATCTAAATATGCATTCTGATCATTGATAAATATGGAAAATAATTTACACAGATGACAGGTTGAGAATTTAGAATGTCAGCCCATAGACAAGGTTTCCAGATATGACAGCACAACTTTGGAGATATAAAATGCTTTTTGGTGCTTTCTCTTACTTTTTGAGTTTAAAAGTAACATTTGAGATAAAAGTACATATTTCCTGTCAGAAGTGCCACTAGAAATATTAGGAAGACAGAAGTAACTAGGTGACAACTAATTACATCATAAAAGCAAATGAAATTCAACAAGGCTGAAGAGAATCTCTATCAGAAATGAACAGATATGGGTGTACCAGCATCAGGTTTGAACTTTGCCTAGAAATAACAGCCACACACACTGTCGTGTGGCACTGGAATGATTCTTCCTATGGCATTCATATAGGATACATATAGTGTGAAAATTACAGAACGATTAGTTGAGAACTGTTAAAATATAGGTTCTATTCCAAAACATGATTTTTTGGGTTTGTTGTTGTTGTTGGTTGGTTGGTTGTTTTGGTGGCAAAAGTATTGATACACCAACAGAAAACATGAAAGCCACATCAGTCAACACGATGCATTCCTGACACTTTGTGTCACCACTTAAAGCATTCAACAACCCAGTGGCAATCTGTGTGGCATATATTAAGCTTGATATGGTTCCTGTCTGATTGTGGTGGATTCTCATTCTGGATTACCTGAAAGGATTCTAAGAATTCTGTGGTTGGGTTTTTTTGTTTGTTTTCTGGTAGAGCAAATGGTCAAATGGTAGATCTGTTATGGTTTGTTTGTAAAGATGGGAGACTGGACAAATTTTGCAATGGAGGAAATTCCATCCAATCTATATATGAAGCCTATTAACCATTTGTCAGAAGGAAAAAATGTCAAACATGCCACATCCACTTCTTTTGACCCTTCAAAGAGGGATTAGTGGAAATACCTATTTAGACATTCAAGCAAGTAGCCAGTGAAAGATAACTCAAAACATAAGACTTCAAATTTTGTATTGGTGTGTACTATGGCAGTGCATACTGACAAAGGTTACATACTGGGGATGTTGTGTGTTCATGAAAAGGATAGAAGTTGCGGAAAAAAGCAGCCACAAATAGAGAAGTGAGATGGAAGCAAGAAACTACAGAGATAATTGACAGAATTCATTGTAACCTGAAATAACTACATAATGATAACATTAGCCAGAAATTCTGAGAGAAGGTATTTAAAACAGCTTCTGTGCATGTATTTAAGTTGACACACTAGAACAAGCACACGTTTTGAATGTAATTAGCAGTCAGACATTTAGCCTGAATAAAATGACTTCTGAAAAGACACTATTTCTTCTACAAGTGTCCTAAAATTAGAGGGCAGAATATGTTGCTAACAGAATTACCTTGGAAAGCTTCTATCTTGTTTCAAATGTTGACTAAAAGCCACCTCTGTAAGAATGATGTCATTATCGTCCCTCATCTCTAATTAGTAGTATTTTGTACCTAAATTATTATAGATTTTACTGTAAAACATTTGTATTGTAATTGTCCTTTTATATTAAACAAGGAGAAGCATGTAATGTCTAGGACCTGAATATCACCCTGAGCATTTAGGAGTCCCTCAATGGGACTCCCCGCTCTCTGTAGCCACCAGAACAATGCCAGCATGCATAAATCTTGACAACATGTCCAGGTATGGCTGGGAGTTGCAGGTTAAAGAAACCTGCAGCCAGCCTTTCGGTGACAGCAGTCTTCTCTGAGTTTTCTCTGGTAGCTGTCTGCCAGCATTTCTCCTCCGTCCTGCCAAAATGTAGTAGTGAGATGCAGAAGCCAGAAGATATCCCCCTAAGGACCCCATCTGGTCCTTGCAGGAGGGCAGGGAGCAACAAGAGTTGCTTATCTGGATTCACTCCCTTTATTTTCCCCCCTGGCTTTAAGAGTAGAGAAGGGAAAATGGGGTAGGGAAATGGCAGAGTGATTCTGTTGCTGCCTTTATCTACCATTTTTCCCTAAGTCTGAGTAAGGCAGATGGTAATCTCCTGGATCTGAGGCTACCCATAGCAGACAGGGTGATAGGCAATTGTTTGGAGACATGACTTAAACAAGTCGCTGAGAGACTTTTTTCTTAGGAGGTTCACAGCAATATTATAGACAGTGCTACATGCTCGACAGCAAGAGAAGCTCAGAAATCAGAAAGCTAACCCAAAACTATGATGTAAGCTTCAAGAAAAAAAAAAAAAAAAAAGAAAGAAAAAAAGAAAAAAAATCCTCTCGTAACATTACCTCAGTAATGTTTCAGGTGGTGTTACAGTTTTTGAGAATGGCATACTTGGCATACTACTTCCATCACCTGTAGGCTCATCTGTCTGGAAATCATCTGCTCAAGTATGTGTCTCCCATAGGTTTAGCATGTTATAGAAAACACGGACTTAAAAAGGTGATGAGATCGATGAAAAGCTAGAATTGAAGGCAATGAGGTTTAATAGATAGAGGTAAGGATATAAACAATATGAAAGAGAATGCTTAAAAGGTACAGCAAAACCAAGCCAAATAGTAAAATCGGATATTGTCACTTATCTAAGCTCTGTTATTTTACTTTGCTGTTCTAAATTAATGCCTTATTTCTCTAAAATCACTTTTTGAGAGTCTAAAACTTTCAGTGGAAGAACATTTGTCAGGTTCTTTTGGGCTTTTTTTGTGGGGTTTTGGGTTTTTTTTTTCTTTCCTGCCTGTTTTGCTGTGACACAAACTCATGTCAATTTTCCTGTCTTTCAAAATTGTCACAGAGATCTTTTGCCCTCATAAAATCATAGCTCTTTATTTTAAAAGAAGTTCTGGACCTTGTGCACCATTTACAGCATGGCAAAACTATTTCTTCTCGGGAATAAATTTGAAATGATTGCAACTCCACATTTCATCCACTGTTAAACATATTGATTTTTGTTTGCTATTTAATTTTCAGTTATTTACAGACTTTTGCTCTTTGTTCTCCAAAGCTCACTGATCTAAGGAGCAAACACTGTCTTTAAAGAAGAACAGGATGTAACCATATAATTTTGAGGGTATGTCACCATGCTTTCTACCATGGCAATATTTTAAATTCTCAATGTTGTCTTTAAATTCTCATGTATCTAGGCATACTCAAAACAATGACTAGATCTCATGTTACCTTAAACTACATCAAAACACACACAATCATATGAGAGAAACTTTATCTATAAATATTAACATTCCCCAAGAACATATCCCAAGAAACCTAGAGCAGTTAGGTTGAGCTTTTCTTCAAAACTACTTTGTTTTCCATACAAACAGATGCTGACAGAACATTGTGAATTTAGCACTCACAAATATCATAACAGTTTATGCATTAAACTTCTAAAAGTTCTTGTTAAAATACTTCTCCTCTTTACTCAGACAGAAAAGATGACTGGGTGTCCTGCTCTGAAACAGAGCAAGAATTTAATGAGACAAAATGGAAACAAATGCTTAAATTTAAGATTTTATTTATGGTACTGTGATTATGTTTCTGTAGGATTTGAAAGATATTACAGCTGTATATAAGATTTCTTCTAAGAAAAGTCTTCGAAAAAAAAAGTTCCCATCCTTGCTATTACCAATGTTGCTGAGCTGGCAGCAGTCACAGTGAGAAAAGCCTTCAACAGCTTTATTTAAACCTCTGCATCAGTAAAACTTCCTCAGCATGTGATTGATAATTGTTCTCCAACAATGTTTTGGAGCAAGACTGATTGCCAAGAGGATTAAAATTCCAGAAACTCTCTGAGGAGTATCTATCTCTGAGGTCTTCTTTTCAGTCCCTTTGCTGCAAAGCCGATATTAACAGTGATGGGATTTAAATTTAGCTTTTTCCTGGCATGATCACCTTCTAAGGCCTTACTGGAACCCCTTCAGAAAAATGTCTGACTTCTATCCAAGGCATAATACAGCTGCAGCTCAGGAACATACCTGAGTATTGCATAGCTTGCTGGCTACAGCTGGAAGGAAAGCAGTCACAGAGCAATAGATCACTCCTGTGGACTGAGTATGGGCCTGATTTAGCCTTCTTCAGCTGCTCCACCAGCTCTGCATTCTGGCTTCAGTTCTTTGGGCCAAGTCATTTTACTACTTATTTAACTAATTCAGTTCCTTAATTGATATGATATATATATATATTTATATTGATCAGTCAATAGAGCTTGGTACTATTTTTTACTTTTTTTTTTTTTTTTAATTCTAATTATGTGTACATAGCCTATTTTATCTGTGGATGGGCTTTTCTTGGTTTTTGGGGGTTTTTCTGCTTTTATATCAGGGTCTGTATAAGGAGGGAAAACAAACATAGTGATGAGTCAAACTGGATTGAGCACTGAACTTTAAATTTGATCATGTCAAAGAAAACAAACAAAAAAAGCAAGTATTATTCTTAACTGGCTATGAATCATGCACCCTGTAGAACTGCCTGTTGAAGAATTACTAAGACATCCACACTGGTAAATTAATCAGGCTGGAGACTATTCTTATTGCTGTTTAATTTATAAATGTAGTCTAGGCATCTTCTTGAAAAAAAATTGCTAATTACTTGTTGAAGGGGTGACTCAGTGTGTTTCTTACACTTGAAACAAAGAGGGAAAACATAATGTTAAAAATTAATACATTTTGTCATGATAATTAGAAATTCAGCAGAACCATTATAGTTGTGGGCTTTTCTCAGGAGGAAAGGCTCACCATAACCGGCCCAAGATAGGTATGTGCAGTTCTCTGTCACCAGATGAAAAGGATGTGACCAAATGTGAGGTCATCCCTGCCATGGCAGGGGTGTTGCTGATCTTTAATGTCTCTTCCAACCCAGACCATTCTGTGACTCTGTGATGATTCTATGAAAACTTTTCTGTAGCTAACTTTATTAGCATGCACGTCTGTTCAACCTACACAACAGCAATGATGCTTAAAGAAATTTAACCTCTGCTATTGGATGCAAAATTGGCACCATGCTCATCAGTTAACCCCACTCTCAACTTCATCCAGTAAAGTAGATTATTTGGCCCACTATTTGGCATGTATAATGTGAAAACATCCAAATGAACACAAAGAAACCATACCTATGAGTCACGACAAAAACTTTGCTCACCTGATCCCTGCTTGAGCTGGATCTGAAGGTCTCATAAACAAATCTTACATGTCACTCAGCCTTTGTTGCACTTGGTTCTGCCAAATGCAAGGTTTGGGAAGACAACCTACTTGTAATAAGTACATCAGTATTGGAGTTTCAGAAAGAAGAAGAAAAGATAAGAGTGTATGGTTTCACATCAATTCATCTGAAGCCATAAAATGTGACATTTCTAAAATGTTTGGCTAGAGGAGGGTATGAATGTTTGCAATCACAGAGATAGACAGAAACCAACCATTCATCACAAATGAATAAATATATATTTATTCTTTTTCAAAGGAAACTTGAAACCTTAAAAGAAGGAAATACCAAGAGGACACTATTACTGAAGCTGGCAATGTCAAACACGTTCTCATGTTGGGAATTTTACTTGTTACCACTAAAAGTCAAATGTCATATTAGACAGAAACTTCTATCCCTCCTGCACAGCAGACATACCTGAAGAACTGAAAAAGTCTGGACCAGTAAATGAATGGAAGCAGCACCTGTTGTCAGCTAATATTCTTTGCCACAACATTACAAAAATACCTGAAAAGCATTGAGAACAACTGGTCTTGCATCTCAAGAAAATAAATTCAAGCTGCTAAGTGAAAAAGTGCCTACTGTACTGCACAAAATCAGGAATTTCAATGCCTGTGTATGATTGGTGTTTGGAAGAAGTCAGTGAGGAGATGTAATGAGAGTATCTGTGACATTTTAGGAAGCAGGGAAAGCTTTTTCTCTTCTGCCAGATTGAGGTGCTATGGTCAACAGCATCCCAGACACAAGGCCTTAAAATAACAAGGAAGAGCACATATAATGGTTAGTGATCTTGCATATGTTGTATATACTGCTTGCTTCTTGTGCATGTGAGTGAGCCTATTACCAGCAAGAACTGCAAGAATGGGACGCAGACAGACTGAGGGACAATGTCAAAAGACATTTTAATTTAGCTTTAAAATAAAACACACTACTTTTTTCTCCCTTCTTTCTTAACTTGCCTTTCAAATATCTTTTCACTGCATTTTGGAAGTTTTCTGAAAGGAATCTTGCTCCTTCTAGCTTGTGAGAAATCTGTGTGCCCTAAGTAATTTCTTTTAAAATCAGTGGGAAACAGTGCAGCTACACACATGTTGAGATCTGTGATTAGTTTACCATCATCTTTTTTCTTCAAGGCATCTTTAATATTTATATTAATTATGTAGAATAATTATGTGATTAATGACATTTCATACCATCTTTGTTAATCAAAAATGTGTTCCCTCCCTTGGAATCTGTGCTTGTTTTCTTGATCCCAATGTGAAGTCTGGGCACAACTGCTGTATGAAAATCATTTTTATAGCAAGAAGCTCCAGTGCTCAGCAGCACACTGTTTGTTTCTGAAGAAGGATGAGATGACAGAGAAGAGGCAGAAAAGTCTGCAAGAGCAAATGTTGAAATCAGTGCAGAAATGGATGCTTCAACATGGCAATTTAAAGACAACATTTGTGGGATAGCAATGACTTGCTGATTCATGTATTTTTCTTTTGTAGAATCTAATTTTCCAAGTCAAAATAAAGCAAGAAAATACTTTACTCATAGGATCACAAGAGTGATAAAAGTTCCTTCAATCTTTCTTCATATGCCAAGTCCTCCAATCCTCTAATCATCTCAGTAGCTTTTCATTGGACCCTCTCCAGGTTTTCAGCATCTCTCCTGAACTTGGTGGAGCAAAACTGGACACCATAACAGGCTCCTGGTGTAGCCTGACAAGTGTTGAGGAGGTTGTAATAAGCACATCCCTTGATCCACTGGCTGTACATGATTCACTGGCTAATGCAGCTCAGGACATGTTTTGCCTTTATGGTTGCAAGTCCATACTACTGGCTTTTCCTCAGCTTCCTGCCCTCCAGGGACCCCAGGCCCTTTCCAGCAAAGCTGCCCTCAAGCATCCAGACCCCAGCCTGTTTAGCTGCCTGGAAGTATTCTATCCCAGGTGCAGGACTTTACATTTATCTTTGCTACACCTCACACAGTTCTTGTTGGCTCAATATTCCAGCTGCTGAGGTCTCTCTGAACAGCTGTTCTTCCTTCAAGAGTCAGACATTAAACTACCTTTCCTCTAGGTTTGGCCATCATGCACCAGCTTGGTGAGGGTACATTCAATCCCATCACCTAGGTCTTTTATAAAGATACCGCATATTATTGGATGCAATACTGTCCCCTGAGGAATTCCACTTGTGACCAGCTGACAATTCAATTTTGGCCAGTAATCACACTTTTTATGTTCTGCATCCATGGTCCACCTCTCCAGTTTATATCTTATCATCTTGTCAACAAGGATGTTGTGCATGACCGTGTCAAATACCTTGCTAAAATCAAGGTTATGTCAAGGTTGTTAGTGCTGCCTCCTTGTTTGAAAGGAGACAGACAACCTTTTACCCTTGTTAAGGTTGTCTTGTTTGCCAAACCAGCAGCAATGCTGTCTTTGGATTAGTGTGTCCACATGCTGTGCATTGTTTTACCTGTTTTATTGCAATTGTAAAGTAAACAAAGCAAAGAAAGGAGAAGATACTTGTAATTCTTTTTATTCCTTTTGAAAATGTGGTCCTCTAACATATCCTCATTTTTCAGTGAGTGGTCCCAGAGGGCTCTGAGCATCTTGTCTTAGAAAAAACCTGGAATGGAAGCTGTGAAAAAATTCTCACTTGCAAAGTGAAGTGGAGGATTTGGGCCTTTCACCAGTTCTGTGTGGTGATGATTGCAAGGCAGTTTGCCATGTCTTTCTGTATAATTTTTCATGTTTTACAGCTTTTGCCTCATGAGGCTGGAAAGAGACTCTCGTGGACATGTGCTCCACTTCAGCTCCATTTTTATGTAGGCAAACGCACAATAAAAAGAACAAACACGGTAATGTTTTGCATTTTCTTTCTAAGGTGTAGAATCTTTTAGTCTCTTGAGTTTATATAAGTTTGCAAATTTCTTTATGATTTTTGCAGATCTCTCTTGTTTGATATCTCACAGCATCAACTACAATACTACCCACGCTCAGATATATTGTTTGGTGTACTGATTATTGTGAGACATATCAGGTTTTCTATCAGTGCAGCCTGTGAGGTACTGTCATGATGGAAATGGCATCCAGAGCTTGAGACACTGCTTCCAAAATGCAAACAGCAGAATCCACAATATTTTGCTGCTTTGGATACTGTTCATGTCATTTGTTTTCTTCAGGTGAAGAATAGGCATTGGCTTTGCAAGTTGCTGAACTCTGTTTTTAATAAGATGCAATAAAATTAAATATTCTTGCTCATTACACAAAGACTGCACAGGCAGAGGAGTCCATTAATATCTGCAGGCTCTAATTCAATTAAAAATCTGTGGCTAAAGATGTGGAAACATTTTCAAGGATGAAATTTTGAATATTACTCCCAACTCTGCTTTGCTTGATAAGGCAGACCACAGATGATCTCCATTTTCTCAAGATCCCTGAGTTCCATGATGGTTAAGGATTTTTAACATAAAATCCCAGGTCACCTCTGGCAGGTTTCTTCTTCAGAGCACAGTTAATTTGGGAATTAGAAGTAATGATCTGATTCTAGTCCAGTATAATCCGTACTATGAAAACCCTTAGTCATGGGCACTGCTGCTTTTAAGAAATGGAGCTCACCTTGGTAATGCAAATACAGACCAGCTTCATGAAAGTGTTGCTATTCCCCAGTGTCTTCCCACAAACCTCTATCCTTACCACTTTGTGCTTAAAAAATGCAAGATATATTCTCTTATACAGCACTCAAGGTCAGCTCAATCTATACTAACAACCACAGGATGCATCCACAGAAGTCTCATAGGCCACCTGGGGCTATGCAGTACTTTGTGTGAGGCAGCTCCTGTCGCTTGAGCCTTGGGATAAGCTGGGAGAATCTGCTGAATTCTTTTGTGTCAAGCTTGGCCTTACAGAGTGCACCTGTGTCAAGATCTACACTGTCAGTGTTCCTGTAATCAGTCCTCACCCTTGTGAAGAGGATTAGAATGTGAAGAAATTAAATTCAGTCGTTGTCTTTTTTAAAATACCCATTTCTTTCCTAAACTATCTTTGCTGAAGTGAGATGGCTTGATTTCCTCAAGCTCTGGCTGCACTGTGCGCTTGCATATCCTTCCCTTGGAATCCATCTGTATGTGTGGTCATTATTAGACATTGGCACAGTGCTTTAAGAAGCCTTATTCTTCTGATCCTAGGTTAAAAAAAAAATCTTGTGTATGTGTAGCATTTAAGGTGCTGCCATATCTTATTATTATTTGATACTCAAATGTTTGTGATCAGTGGCAGAAATATAGCAAATAATTTCCATTTCTTCAAATATGGAAGGTTGCAAATGAGAGTGTAGGCTGTGTCCTTGAGCTGTACCTGAGTATACCTGCAGTTCACTTATAGAAATAGACTGCAGTCTCTGTCATACTTTATAAGAATTAGCAAAATTTTATAAATAGAAAAAAAAAACCCAACCTATTTTAAATGTCTTCTAGTTCTGAACAAATATTTCCAGCATAATATGTGGACCCAGGAGTCTGCTCCTGTTTCTGCCTCTCAGAATAGCAGAAAAAAATGAAGCCAAGATTTATTTTTATTGCATTTTAAAAAAAACCACTAAATTTTTGGCTAAATTCATACCTTGGTGTCTATTTAAATGATAGTTTTGAACACACTGTTAACAGTGCGGGTTTTTTCAACATTCTTGTAACAGTTTCATTGCAAATTCCCAATGTTCAATGAATCCAGATGACCAGATATTTAAACACAAAGTAGTCTGTAGAGGAGGTTCCACTATTAAAAATACTGGACTAAGGCTGTCCCTTCATTAAGAGCAGTATTTCAAGGACATGTACAAACTGGACACACCAACAGACATCTCAATTTAGATTGCTTAGATATGTGTCAAAAAATGAAAAGCACAACACACTTTCTGATTGAATTCTGGCTTTCTGACTCAAGTTCTCACCTTTCTTGACTTTATGAAGGCTTATTTCAAGTACCCTGAAGTGAGTAGGTGGCTAGGTACTACAGCTTTATTATTTTTCCAGATTAAGAAGGGGGAAAATGCTGGGGGAGAAAAAGGACAAAACTGTTTCTGTCAAGAATGCAGGAGAAGCTGAAAGGCACTATAAACCAGGGTCTTTTCCTTCCAGCTATTATACTGAAAGAAGATTAAAGACCTTATTACAGGACAAGGAGACTGAGAAAGACTAGAACAAACAAAGTATATTGTGAGCGAGCAGCAAAATGGGTAAATAATTAATAATAAAAGGCAGGCAGTGTTTCTCCAGAAGTTCTCACTTGCCTGTAGTCTTTGACTCAGTAAAACATTCTTTCATTCTTCTCTGTCTTAGAAGTGTGGGGATTTACTGCTGAAGACAAAAATAGCTGAATTTAAGAAGGTAGGAACTAATTATGTCTTTGTAAGCCAAAAAACTTTCTTGAAAACAACAACTAAAACATTGTCTCTTCAATGACTTTAAAAGAAATTGACCTTTTGCAAAATTGTGGCTAGTTTAGAGTAGGATTCCACAGAGACAATATAACGGCTGATAATTAAGGTAGTTACCACTAAATATGTATCATTTTTGCAAAAGGAATATATATTCCAGATGCCCTCTGATATAGAACATTTCTGCAAATCAAATATGAAAGCAAAGCTGTCAAAATAAATGCAACACAGTGTCCCAGGTGCTGAATTTACAGCTCAAACAGTGCATCCACAGCCTAAGAGAGCTGATAGAGTTTTCAGCTCTCTGAAGAATGACATCACTGTGGCCTTGATATAGAAGCTGCCCAATTGCCCTTGGGAAATGTCCTCCCTGCAAAAGATACTCAAGTTGCTTCAAGTCCTGTGCAAATGGAGCAGGAAGCAACCAAGAGATGCCAGCAAGAGGCCTAGAAGTCTTGCAGACCCACACATTGAGGCCATCCCCATTGTTGCATGCTTGGGTGAGGTAATATTTCCCCAGATTTTTATTATAGTTTTTTTAAATCTATTTATGTTTGTTTGTTTGTTTGCTTTAATTCCTCTTCCACCAGGCTCAAGAACACAGGGCTGTGGAGAAACTGAGAACCACATTAATCAGCTTGTTCATATGGATTTGCTGCAATTTTTTTTTGTGAAACAACAGGTTCCCAGGCAGACTGCAGCCTATGCCTTACAGGGTGAAGGACTTCCTTAAGAGGAGCAAGTTATCTTCAGCATCTCTGCTAATCATACTTCCCTCCACCTACTGGATGGGTATTTTTATGGGACAGAATAATGACCTAGTCTACTTTATTAAGTTCTTCTGTCAATCACACTGCTTAAGATTCACATCCTCTTACAAAGTAGAATTGATTGTATTGTTACATTACTGTCTTTGAAGAATAATGCTATTAAATTTGGTAGGCTCAGAGCTCAAAGACACAAAGAGAACCAGCTCCTTCATGATCAGTATTCTGATTTGAATCATTCAGTTTGACAACAATTTAGGTTGCTGCTGTGCTGAGTCCTCTGATCAATACCATCTCACTGTTCTTTTTCTGCTCCCATCTGCTATTTTGCTCTTAGATTTCCACTTGGATTGCAAAGTCCTTAAATCACAATCATTGCTTTGCTCTTTGTTTGTAAAGTGCCTGGAGCAATTGAGTCCCAGTCTGTAACTAGTGTGCCCGAATGGTGTAATAAAATAAATGTGCTGCAATTACTACTGATGCTGCAGTTGTTATCGTATCCATGACCATACAGGTGATTAACAAATGGCAGTAAAGTTGTAAGTGTTCTTGTTTTATTGCAGAATGCATCCCACACATCTGCAGACAGTGTTTGCACTGCCACAAACATTACTGCTGGAGAGACCCTGTCATGGGGCACTAGGGTAGTTCAAACTCAGCTGAGCTTGTGGAGTTTCTATCAAAGTTGTCGGAAAGTTTTCTGGTAATCAGATATTGATAAAGAAACTCCCTGTTAATCTTGAATTTTTATTAAAAGTATATCACCAAAAGTAGCCACCCTTCTTCACTCATTGCAATTTTGCTCTATGTTAGTATTCTAGCAGCTTTGAATAGATTTGAAATCTTTTTATTAGGTAACTGTATATATATTTTTTTTTCTGATTCATTACTAGTAGGAGGCACTTAAGATAAGTATGTTTGCCTACATATTATGAACTACAATTTTGTCACACTGTGAAACAATGGTACATACCATTACACACGTGTCTGTACATGTGTGCTGTAACAAAGTCTTTAACAATGCTCCTAAGCTCCAACAGTATCAAAATGACTAATCTCTGCATGTCAACTATCTGACCCAAACATAAACAAGCTCCCATACTCCCCAACATCTATCCCCTTCCTTCCCAGGCTGGCTT
>JAAGNO010012834.1:32846-52227 GCA_033439905.1 Ceryle rudis | reverse complement strand
TTTTATCTCTAATATAAAAGCAATTACAACTTCATGCAGCAAAAGTCCATACTATTCTTGCAGATGGGTGTGTCAGTCCCTTATTGCCAAATGGTAAAGCCCACTTGTGAGTTAATGATGCATTTGGGGTTTTAATAGTCTAGTGACAGAAAGAACTGTAATGAATCTCACCAAACTTCATTTCAGGGCATGAACCTGATATTCAATGGGTTGGAAAAAGTCACCTTCAAGCCTGTCAAACTACTACACTATATTTTGTTCCTTCCGATGCTATATACTAGGTCTTTTTCGTTACCTAAGCTCAATGTAGCTTCACTTCAGACTGTATCACTGAAGTGTAGCAGTCTGTCAAAAGCTAAACAATATGAGTAGCATTAATAGTTTCCAGATCCTAGCTCAGAATATTAGTCTAAAAAATATGTCTGTAGCAGAGGGGTCTTTAATGAACTAAACATGGCCATGCAATAGATTACAGAATGCGATTTTTATTAGCTATATTGCAACTGCAGAAAGATTTAGGGGGAGCCAAGGAATATACCCAGTTCTTTGGTTCTGGCTGGTCAGTTTTATTTGCAGCTTCATGGAAAAGGTTTAGAAGCAATGAAAGAAACTGCGTTGTTTTTCTCTACTCCTCCCCCTGCCTTTAAGCTACAGAATGTAATTTCAGGATGTACTGGCACAAATGTGTTTTTACTGGTTCCTGCAAGCTATAATGTATTCAAGATATGACTGCAGCAACCTAAAAAACAATTAGCATCTGTAAAGTAGTCTCTGACCATGAGATTACTTCACAAAATGAAGATTTAACATGCAGCTTCCCCAGAAATTTGTTCTGTTTTGGTCTGGTTTTTCTGTTCTTTTCTTCCTTTATTGATCCCTTCAGGCAAAAAAAGAAATGGTGAGTTATCTGGTTAAAATGTGTGCAAAACCGTAGGGAAATCCTACGCAGGTACTAATGCCACCTGATTTGATGATGGAAGTTCATTCGGCTGGAGGTTGGTCAGAGCTTCTGAGTGCTTTTATTAGCTGGTTAAACAATTTAAGAAAGGTCCAAGGTCATGCAAAAACAGCCACAGACTTACAGTGCCATTTTTTTAAACAAATGGCAAAGTTTTGTCTAGATTGTAGAAGTACCTCAGTGTATATACTGCAAGGAATATGGATTTTTTTCCCGAAAGGTGAGGTTATTTGTTATTTGTGAAATGCTTACTTGATTTTAATAGATTCTGTCGATATATTTCACTAACAGGAAGTCAAATTGAGCTGGTGAAGTGCTTACAAAGGTTCTGAAAGTACAGGGAAGTACCTCCACACTAAATACTGAGCCTAAAACAAATTGGTACACTCTTTCATTTTTCTAGTGTATTTTGATCCAGAGAAGGTGACACAACCAGAAATAAGCTTGTATAGGTTTGTTTACATACTTGCCAGTGTTTTTGCCAAGTCCATTTTTTTAACTCTATTTTGAATTTAGAAGGCTGTGACAGGAAAAATATTGAAAGAGAAACACATATGAAACTACCCAACATTTCCTGGTGGGATGAAAGTTCAACTCATCATCATTTCAAGACAGATCCATAAATTGTTACATATTTCTCTGAATATGGAGTAAGTTTATAATCTTTTTCACATTCATTTTAGAATTAAACCAATATGGGGTAAGAGGTTATTGTTGTTATAATGTGTGTCCAGCAGATTGCATTCATAACTCTATCCCATTGCATGTGATGCATATTTTGCTCAGTTTCTTGTGAGCACAGTGAGAGTGGTCTCAAAATGCATTTTGTCTTCTAATAGTACTACTTAGTATAAAGTACTTCTCTATAGGGGAAATGTGGGATCAACCCAGTCACTTCTGTATTCTGAGCAACAAAAGAAACATTTTTCCTCTTTTGGAATGAAAAATAGGACATGATGGTTTATTAACAACACACATCAAATTCTTCCCGTCAGTACCAAATACAAGACATGCCTGAAAAAAATATTGCATTTTCAGACATGTCAGAGTACACAAATCCCCCTGTCCCTGCCTCTGTGAAAGCACTATTGTTTTGTTGAATGAGTACAGAGATTTATGGCTCACATACTGCTTAATGGCCTCTATAGGATACTCCATTTCAAGGACACACGATGTTTTATGAAAAGTTAGAATACTTCACCTACCCCTTCTGTACTGGGCCTAATTTTACACTGTTTGTCAACAATTGCTCTCCAAAGTCCTCCCACTGTTGATCTAAATGCTGATCTAAATGCTCCCAAATTTACTGTAAAGCCACAGGCACACATTCATTTTCCAAAGCATTTGCCAGCTGAAAACAGTACCTCTCCTTTCCTCTTTGACTCTGACCTCTGTCAGAGGTTAACCTCCCAGCATTACCAGCAAGGAAGGGATCATCCAAGGGATCTCTATTCTATTCCAGGCAAAATCAGTCAGGGTTGACTTAATTAAACTACGAGGTAGGGCAGATGACACTGTTCAAGATTGATTTGGAAGTGCTCATACGATCCTGTCCAGCAGCAGGCCTGTGAGGGTTGTACCTCCAACTGGTGGACAGTCACGGACAGTGAGTGTGAGGTCTCACCCCAGCATTGCTAGATATAGGTGATCCATCAAGGCCCCCAGGAAGGCACAAAGAAATACTGGCTAAAGGCAGGAATAGTCAAAAAAATGCTCTGGTATGTCCATACCAAAGGATATTTCATTCTTCCCAAATAGTTGTCAGAGTTATTTTGGTATTGAAACAATATCTTAAAAATATAACTCCGCTTTCCCTTTTCAGCTGTCCCATGCTGTGATAAAAAAGGCAGGCAGTGGACAATTGTGGGTCTTGCTTTTTGCTTTGTTCTTGAACACAGAAGTGGTTCAGAGATCATGAGTGAAGACTGTCAGTCTTTTACAAGTAATTTGAAAAAATAAATGCACTTATTACCTTGTGTGCTTGTGAATAATTTACACAACAGGGAAAGTGAGTGATTAAATTGGCAGTTGAGGGTTACCATTTGGTGTTACTGATGGATGCTATTAAAATGGAGGGGGGGATGGGTTAGGACAGAACTGTACTAGTAAAACAAACAAAAGTCAGTGTGGTTAATATTATGAGCCAATGATACAGTTAGATAATTGCTAGAATTTCTGTTTGAAGAAGAGCACAATAGAGAAGGTCATTATCGAAAATGTTTCTTTCTAATGCCCTGTAGATATTATCTTGGTGTTTATGTTTACATTTGCTATTTCAAACTGAGATCATATCATAAACAGAGACAAATAAATAGATAACAGAAAACAAAGAACAAACACAGTGGCAGAATGAGCAACATATAAATACATTTTTTCTATGGTGAGTTTTCAGAAAGCAATCCCAAAATCTGCTATTCACCAATAAAGTTTTGCAAACACGAATCTAAAGGTGAAACATTTTACAGTTCTGGTACAAGACAAGTTTGTAATTGTATGGGCTTTGTTTAAAAAAAAAAGTTGCTTCTCTTTTTTCTGAAAATGAAAAAATGTTTTGAAAGAAATTGCTAAAATAGAATAACATTTCTATTAAATTCTTTAAAAATGCTGAACATGTGAGAGAGACAAGAAAAGCTGCTGTCTTTTCAGAAGGATTCATACACATCATTTTGGGTTTCTTTTTTCTCACCCCTCTCCAACTCCCCCTTACTATATTCTATGCAGAGTAAAAAAAATTCTTTTACAAAGCTTAGCTTTTTCATGTCAGCTTATACTGTCTGTTACATAGCAAAATGCAGTCAGGTTTCAGATCAAAATGGAAGAGGTTTTTGAAAAATCACAGCCAATTTACCTGCCCTTTGAGGTTCTTAATAACATTAGAAATGTACATGCATCACAGCAAGGTCACAGAAGAGTGATTTTGTTAAAAGACAATCATCAAATAAAGTATGGATTTTCAACAATGAAAGGATGAAAGTGCACTTACCCTTTGTGGCAGGGCTTGCATGTAATGACAAATTTCATCTCAAAGGGCTTGATCTGGCTGCCACTGAAATCAATGGTAAAACTTCCATGTACTTTGCTGAAGAAAGGAAGAGGTCAAAAAAGTTACATAGCAATTTAGGACAAAGCACTGTTTTCTGCAGAGTTAATATGGTCTATTTTTTGTGTATTTTTCATATCTAGTAGTTGACTTGAGACTGGAGTAGAAAGCCCATGGGTTTCCAGTTCTTAACTCCTCTTTGGTCTGTAAGCACAAATGTCCAAACTTTAATGTGTTTACACTCATGTCCCATGATACCTGACCATTTCTTGTTTAGATACCAAAATTACATTATGTTGCTGTTTTGAGGAAAAAATACAACATAATCCACTGGAATAAATTATTAATTATTTCTTTTTATTAATTATTACTAATAGGACTATTGTCCTATTATCAAGTGACAGTTAATTTTGGGGAGCTTACCAGAAGCAAATCTGGGGTCAGGAAATCAGAGACTGGTCTTTTGCACCAGGGTCTAGCTTTGTTAGTGTATTGCAGTAGGGACAGAAAGGCAAGACCAGTAGTAGTTCAGAGATGAGAATATGCCTGTTTGGGTATCATGCCTTTCTCATCTTCTCCACCCTGTTTGAAAGCAATTCTCTTTATTTCATGGGACTGTTGATTGAGAAAGGATTTCTATCCCAGGTATCACTGTTTTCAGAGTTATAAGCTCTGTTTTTCAAAGAGGCAGGCTAGCAATGGCCAGAAATTTTTCCACGCCCAGGTTGTAGACAAGGACTTGAGAGCCCTGTGGTACACTTTGGGTAACTGGCATGCTGTGAAGTAGGTGTGTTGTTTGTAATTGAATAGAACACTCAGCAAGCAGTAATTAATATTTTAAGCAGTACTTTATACTGGACTCAAAGGTTTAGAAAAAGAAATTATTATTATTATTATCTTTGGTTTTCCTTTTATTTTTTTTTCTTAACAGATAAAGTATTAAACATTTAATAACAGAAATGAAAATCAGAGTTCTGAAAATAGAACCATCTGAACTCCAGTCCCCTGGTGTCAGCTTGGGATTTTCTCCTAGAATATCTTCCAAGCAATTGGATGGAGGCAGACTCAAGCACACAATCCTCTGGCAGAACTGAGCACTTGCTTTAGATGTTTTTTACTCTCCCTGCTTGTTGGAATAACAATTAACAGTAAGCAAAGCACATGCTAAATCTCCTCTTTTTATTCTATTCTGGACCTATTGTGGTCTGTGGAAATACAAATGTTGTTTTGTCAGTCTTCTCTGGGAAATTAAATTATTTGTAGTGTAAATTCATCATATCTGATGTGGTTTACTTGCCCAAAGAGGTTTTCTTCATTTTGCATCTGGACATTTGCTTAACTCTATCCTTACATTTTACTTCTCCAAACACATTCATGCTAATTTGAATGAATTTAACATATGCTGTGAATGAATTATGTCTTGCCGCAGTATTTAGAATGTTTAAAAGAAATCTATACCAAAGCATTTGTCTATTACTCTTCTTAGTTCATCCTTGTCATTTCATAGTAACTAAGAGTGGTACAAAAATGTCATGATAGTGAATGGGATTCCTGAACTGTAGAGCTCCGCCATACACATCTTTAACTTCATGAGGCTCTGTGAGGGTCTTCAGTACTCATTTCATATATTTGTGTGTCTAGCACTATTTTACATAATAGTTAAGCATTACTGATTGTGTTCAGGTGGAAAATATGAGAAACAAAGACCCTTTACAGTTTTGCAAATAATTTTCAAGCTAATCTACCTTTTATGCTGCAGTTTTAGGAAAGTCATTAATGCGATCGCTTTTGCACTACATCTGGCGAGTGTGCAGAGATGCCACAAACAGCTCATTAATATCTCACATGGGTCTTGGAAGCAGCACAAACTTCAGACTGGTTTCATTTATCCTCTTCTGAGTAGGCAAATTAATCCATGCTGAGCCCCTTGCTGTTTAGATACAGATTCACATCTCCAACCTTAACTGGAAAATGCTAGCTCACATATCTCAGACCTACTTTCCAGTTTTCGGTGTAAGCATAGATGGTATGAGAAGGTGGATACCTAAGCCTACAAATGGCCACTGAGTTTTTCAAGTGGCTTTCCCTGTTATAAATAAATGCTGACAAGACTCCTTAGGTGTACTCAACCTCAGTAAACAAAAATATCAAGCTGGATTCATACAATAAAATCTGTTGCAGTTTGTAATAACCAAAAGACAAATTCACAAAGGATGGTTTATTAACATTATTGAAGAAGCCTGTACCCAGCATGTGCCTTGTATTTACCTGGTATTGTTTTTCAGATTTGTTTCATTGTAGATCTCCAGCAATCCAGGGATAATTGTACAAAAAAACCCCAGGATTTAGAGATCTAAAATTATTCTAGACATTATTGTTGCTAGCCTGTTAACACTTTTTAAAGTAATGTAAAACTTACCCAAAGATGAAAGGTTTTAGAATCAGGAACAGGAGACAACTTCTTTAAAGCACTTGTCTCCAAAACCAGACACAACTTCCCAGGACTTTTGTGAATTCATCAATAATGGAATTCCAACCCTCTGTGTCCACTACCACACACATAAATTTGCCTCTGTGCATGTATCATTTTTGTCTTAATTGTTCCAATAGCTTCCAAATTACTAATTAGGTTATTGTGATGTAAGTTTTATAGACTCGAGTGCTTATAGGTATTCTGTGTATGTCTTGTGCAATTACTTTTTTTTATGTAAGTTAAAAAAATGGATGATGTACAGAATGAATCGTATCTGGCCCTGAAAGAGATACTTAATGTTTCATCCTGCCTTATGATTACTGGCTAGGAAAAAGCCATTACTGATTTAATACTCAAAGCCTTTCTATTTCTTAGCTATGTTCTGACATACATTAAGCAGACCCGCCATGCTAAGTTCATTTGCTGGTTTTATTTTTCAAGACCCTTTTGGTTGTGTAAAAATAAAAACATACTGAGTTTAGATCCAGGTCTAGTTTCATCTGAATTCCACACAGGTATGAGATGAGGGAATGTGATAAATTTTTCAGATTATACCCTAGCTCTCCTGGTTAAAAATGACACAGCAGCCTTCCAGCATTTCAGACTATTAGGAATGGAGGTGAGAATCCAGGGGAAATAGGAAGCTGACTGAGTCCAAGACAATAATCTGAGGTTAAATTTTACAGGCCAGGTAACCAGATTGGATTTGTAGTCCCCACCGTTCTCCTTGAGGTAGAAGTCTATCCATAAATAAGGCTATCAGAGCATTGTAGGGGTACAGCCAGATCCCCCTACCCTGGGTGTCTCTTCAGAGGGTCACTCCCAGGCTGTGTCGCAAGAGGCTCCCAGGCTGCGTTAACAACCGGTGCTGCTGCTCTTTGTCAGGCACTGCCTAGGCCTGAAAAGAGCAGCAGGGTGGGGAACTTGGTAGGCCCTGGTTTCCAGGGCATTTCATCCTGGTGTACAGCATCCTGAAACCAAAGCAGTTTTGGTTTCTGGTGTACTTTGACCTTGTGCAATGCCTGGAACCAAATCAGTCTCTCCTGATTAAGGCTTGGAGTCAATGAGAGAGAGCACATGGGCCTCCCCTGACTGCATCCATCACTATGGAACACTCCAAATAGAGGGGGCTAAGCAGGGACCACACTCTCCCCCCCCCCCCAGGAGACTGTTGGTCGCAGTGGAAAATTACCAGCCTAGTTTTGCCCAAAGTCAATAATCTCACGAGCCTATAAATACTGATCCTAAGCGAGGCCCATTGGAGCTCTCCAGGGTCTTGGCAGGACTGAGTCTCACACCTCCCCCTGAGCTGGGAGGCTACGCCATCCGTCTGCTAAAGACTGATGAAGGGAGAGACACTGTCCATCTGCTAAAGACCAACAAAGGGATGTGTGAGTAATTCTGATCTACAGGACTTTCTTACAAAAATCCTGGAGATCACAGGCTGACAAATTTAATTTTCAATCTGTGAAATAATTCCATTTTATTCACAAGTTAACTTCTATATATGTATATATATAGCACTCTGTGTGTGATTCACATTTTAGATCTTATAGAAATTATTGCATTTATCATAAACAAGTGTTTATTCTGATTTAGTTTTGATATATCAGTGTTAATGATTTGCTGCTATCATTTACTTTAAGATGTTGTGTTACACTAAGCACTACACAAACTTCAATACCTCATATCCTATCCTTTCCCCATGTCCTTAGACATAAACCGTTGACCAGGTCTGGGTCTAGAGGTAGATTTTACCTTATTCTCCAAAGGAGTTCAGAAGGAAAGGGGGTCTATCCTGAACCTCAGGACTGGATGGGAAGTCTGCTCTTATCCCCTTCCTTCTGCCCCATTCACAATCCCCTTAAAAGATAATACCCTCAGCCAAAAATCATTCTATTGCCTATAGGTTCATGTGTACCAATATTATAATCATATCACTTATGTTAGTTGCACACAAATTTACTCATAAGATAATCACACTGGTTTGTTTGGATTTTTTGTTACCTTTGCTTATTTTTTATTAATTGCCTTGTAGTAAGTAGGAAGACCTTGCATCAATTGAATCTCGTTTAACTTAGTTGATTCTTCGCTATATTTTACTAATTAGCTAAACTATTATTCTTGCTTAATAAATTATAGTTAAATTACCTGAAGTGAAGTGCATTCCACTCATTTTTGCAGACGTATATCCTTGGTTAGGGCTCTGAAACAAGTAACAAGGGGAAGCGTCTTCGTACATTTTCACACCCCCGCGACAAACATGATTCTGTAAAGACATATGACAATCAAGATCAGCTGATAGAGAAAAAAAGTCAGGAGTAAGGTGAACTAAGTAATCTTCTTAAAACAAATTACATACACAAAATAGAATAAATTTTACAAGTGCTGTGTTCACAAGCTCAATCCAGAATGGAATTTCAGTTATTTCAAGGGAAGGCACATGATAAAACATAAAAAAAAAAAAAAAACCCCACCACAAAAGCGTATAATTTTACTTCATCTTGTGTATTTGCTACTTATTTTCAAGCATTAATATTTTTTGTGGTAGCACATGTCTCTTTTTTTCACATACAGCTTCTGCAAAACATTGTATTTCATTCACTAGGAGCAACAGAAACATGATGTTTATAAATCAGCAGAAAAGCCTGTGTTCATAAAAATGACTGTGAAATCACTCAGCACTTACAGCACTCAATATTTTCAAAGGGCTGCACAGACATGAATAGTCAGATTGTAATTGACCCTAACTTCAGTGCAGAGTGACTGATGAAGATTTACTGTTTTAACAGATAGAAAAAACTGATGGGAGGCTGGGTGTGTGGGTGTGAAATGAATTGCATCTTCTTCCATGGTACAGGGACAGCTACAAGAGATCAAATGCAGACAAGAAGCATATTTTTTCCTCCACTACAGTATTTCAGGTTTTTTTTTTTTCTTCTCTGTGAAAAGTAAAGAATATGAAAGATCGTGCTAGCCTGAGTCACATTCCCAGCCTTGGTGCCCTCACAGGACAAAATATCCATATTGGAATCCAACAAACTGAGAAATAAACTGAAATGAACAAAAGGAATTAGCAGCCTCTCTGCATTATGCATATAGGTGAACATATGCAGGAAACTCCATTTCCTTCTGCTTTCTGAATAATCAAGCGGTTCAAAGAGAAAAAAGGGGTCACAGGTAGCTTGTGCTACTTCAGTATATCTGTTCACTAAACTCCTCACTTCTCCAAACCAGGAAATATGGAGGTAAGATGAAGAATACTTCAACATCTCAAAAGCAGTTAACATAGTGGCATCGCACCTCTGTCCCACAGTGGTAAGTACTGGGGATTGTTTGCGTGCACTTTGGCTCCACTCAGTTAAGAACTGTCATTGTGACCAGTGGTCTGGTTTGCTGGAGAAATATTGAGAGTCACTGTTGTTATACAAGTGTCTTTGGGTAGTTTACACTCTGACTTAGGAAGAATATGGTCAGGAGTGTCTGGTGAAGATATAGTGTTGGGTGACACCACCATATTCATACAAGTAAAGGATTTGCAATTTCTGATGGGCAATATTCCTTCAGTAGAAAGTTTGCCTATAGGTATCTTGTGTGCAGACACCAAGAATGCTTGTGTCAAGAGACCATCAGCATAACTCTCAGGGAAGTTACAGCTCTGTGGGTGTTTTTCTCTTGATGGCCTGTTCCCAATGTGCACATGGGAAAGTCGGTCTGCCTAGGTAACATTAAAGGATGCTAAATGTTTCTCCCAGCTCTTTTACGCCTTACTAATGTGCAATGAGATCAAGGTCACATATTGAAATGTGTGCAGTTTGACAGCACCAGCAGAAGGAAAGAAATTATAATTCATCTCGTGTCTACAGATCATGACAGCATTATAGTGATTATTGTAATTTACACCACGTTAAAGAAAAGACTGATTTGCTTTCCTCCTTTCAGGTTGTTATCCACCATCCCTGAATATGTAGTCCCTCTCTTTTTCTTATATTTCTTCTGCTTTGCTTGGAATTCAAGCTTGTAGCTAACCCACAACATATGTTTTTCAAATACAATTCTTGGCTTTATAAATGCTTGTAAGTGGCATGTGCCATATGGGTAAGCAGTAAATAACTGAATACTTTGACGAGCTTCCAGTCTATACATATTCCTGCATATTAAGAAATTAAGTCCTTTTGCTTTGAAATATGTTTACCATCTTGAGTTTCTTGGGGAATAAGAGGGGAAGGTTAGGTGATGGTGAGATATGTCTACTGAGAATTCCTAAGGTTGAATCATTTTGCTCTATATCATCAAGGCATAACCAGCTTCAAGGCATTCAAGTGATTATACAAGTTTTAGAGCAACCCTTGAGAACAAGATTTTCAGGTGTACTTATCTTGGATTTTGATACTTCTTGTCATATCTGATGAACAGACACTGATCCCAAAAGCTTGTCCATTTTTTTCAGGATATAACAGTTGCTTTAGTACATGATATTACTTCTCTCAACAGCTCTTGCCTCCAGCTGAATGAGAACACACACTGTGCCCTGATGAGCTGCATGTCTTGACAAGGTAAAAACTATTCTTTTACCTGCAGAGGACATTCTCATCTCTTCTTTTCTGTGACATCATATAATGGCCTCTGACTGTCATCAGACATGTTCATTCTTAAGTCTGCACCATCAGGATCAGGCTTCCAGCACTGTTATTCATGTTCACCACTTACTGCAGCCAGACTTCTCTATATGGAAGGCAGAATGCCTCAAATACCCTACAGATAATCCTAGAACATATTCTCTGAAATGTATGTATGAAATGAATGCTCTTGAAGGACAGGGAAACAAAACTCCTGGCACAATATACCAAAAGCAAGAACAGAGACTGCCTCTTGGGTACACTATTTGACTGTACAAGGATTATATTCTACCATACTCTAATTGCCCATAACCAAAGTATTTTAACAGACTGACTACGGTTATATTTTTCTGATTCCTATCTTGAGTCTCTAATCTGAATTATGTTTCCTATTCAGTTCCTGGACTGTTGAAAGGTATCATAGTAATTAGATTTGAAATATATTGAAACTGATGAAAGGTGAGCAAAAAAGGCAACGTTAAAAAAAAAAAAAAAAAAAGAAATAAAAAGCAAAAGAAAAGAAAAGAAGGTAATTTATCTGAACAAAGCTCGCAGTGTTCTGGTCACAAGTGAGTTGTTCACATGTAATCAAATACTGCATGTAGTACACTAGGCATATGTGTAAATCAGTGTCATCTCCTATCCCAGCCTGCTGTAACAGGCTTGCTTTGTCCACAACATGGAATTGTTTAACATGTATGCTTATAGTATTCACAGTATGTTGGAACACTTGAGAATGTTATACCTGAACACAGAACTAAAGCCCAAGTCCTTAGAGAGTGTCATCTTGCAGACCTCAGAAACACTGTATCTGGGAATGGAAAAAAAATCTCTATTTCCTTTTTTTTTTCAGTGCTGGTATCAGAGGCAATTGATCATAAAACTATTGAAGATCTATTGATATAACTCATTAATAACAATAATCTATTGATAGAAATGCCTATTAGAAACAGTCTCCAACAAAAATTTCACCCTCCACCTTTGAAATTTCCTCTCCTGTGTGCCCCACTGCCACTGCCTGGTGAGCTGGTCTTTCATCCTCCCCATGCTCACTTGACCACATAAATTGCTCATTCTGGTGCTTATGCACTACCCATCCAGACCCTGCCACAGGAATATTCACTATCCAAATTAGCAGTGCTGCTTTGCTGAACATCCTCAATATTAGGTGATCGTTAGAGGTTATTAGCACTCAGCAGAGCAACACTGCAAAATGTTGCAGTGAGAATGGCCGAGGAGATCAGTTCAGCTGTAATAACATTCCAGGTTCCTGATTCCTAACCCAGTCTTACCTACACTTCAGTCTTACCTAATGTTTCCATTACTGGAGAAATTCTGAGGCAAAGATGTAGGATATTTTTAAAGATTATTTCTCCTCCTAGCAAACCACACGTTGTTCTAAACTGACTTACCAAATCCAAGAAAGAGCTGAGGTCCCAAAAGCCTCCCTAGACAACTTGAGATTTTTCTTTTAAGGGGGAACATCTTTCTGTCACTACAGGTGCAAATACCTCCTGAACAGTGTATGAGACAAGTCTGCAGTTTTCCAGAAAACACCTCTTTGCTTTCAGGAAAGACATGCAAAGAACACGTATGTGAAAAACTTTGTTCTCAGCTGCAGAGTGCAGCCTCTACCTTGGAGAGTTTTGCCTGCTGCAGGGAGTGAAGTGGACAAAGAAAAACAGAATTTGAGAGTCATCTATGTGAGCTGACAGGAACAACTCCCAACTGTGGACACGGAGCTTGTTTAATACTTAAGTAAGAACACAGATATTTCCGAAGTCCAGCTGACTTCCAGAATGTCCCACTACATATTTACTGCTTAAAACATGTTGAAGTCTGAATTAGATGCCAAAAAGTCATCTGAGCCTGCCCAGATATTACTTTGAATCTGACATGACCCTTTTATCTACTTTATCAATAGTACTGCTACAGTTGTAAGTATCTTTTCTTCTGCAGCCGGTAGATAGGCTTCAGTACATACTCTGTGATATACCCAGATCAGCACATAGTGGTCTTCACTCAATATGACTCATCAGATCTGAGCATTTGTCTACAAATCTGTCCCTTGGATAGTGGAGGTTGGCTGAGAGAGTCCCTTACAATAGTATGTCTGTAACCACAAGAAAATAAAGAACAAATGAAACAATTACTATATTTCTTAAATTATGCTGTTTAGTCACAAACACTCAAGGTTTGACCTGCCTTAAAATGACAGTGACTTCCAAAATCCAAGCGTTTATCTAGTTTTTAACTTACATTTACATTACACTGAGAAAGACTGAACTCAACAGTCCTTACTTTTGCAAGGCCAACAAAACAGTTCCTCGAACTCTAATTTCCATTCTCCACAGACTCTTGAAAAGCTGAAAGGAATCAAAGGAAAATGTCTTGTGACCTTTTGTTGCCATTACAGCTGCAGTTAATATAAAATTGTGTTTCAATGTATTTTAATCATTGATGCCACCACTGGTGTTGACGCACGAACAAATCATTAAAAAAGGGCTAGAAAATGAAATAACTTCACACTTGTAAGCCACTCACTGCTTACCTGAATGGTCCCCTCTAAGCAGTAATATGTTTGGTGTCTACCAGACACTCCTTGGAAGAGCAGCATCAGAGCAATACGAAGCTGCTCCTAGAGGTGGGGCTTGTAGTCAGACATGAAATTCCCTCTGGGCATTTGTTTGCTGACACTCAGCAGGGCGTCCCAGACAACATTGCCCCTGCTTCCTGTAGCAGTGGGGCAGAGAATGACCCTGCTTTTAGGCAGCCCTACCCAGATCCTCACAGATGCTTTGAGGCAGGAAGAGCCAAAGCTGTAGAACTGGAGCAGCTCAGAGCATTTGGTCTAGGGGCTCTCCATCAAAACTAGAAACAACTAGTCAGTCTAGGGTATTAAGGCAGGGAACGCTGTCAGGCTGTTTTGCTCAACTGCTTCACTGACCAGAAATGCAATGCAGTGACAGAATCACAACTAGCATTTTCACTGCCTCTTTCCTTTCAAAGACACTGAGCACACATGCTCTTTTGAACACATCACAGACACCTTTTAGCACTCTCGGTCTCTTCAAAGACCTAATCTCCTACTTAGTACAGTCTTAGATCATTTCTTCCCCTTTGATCATGCTTCTGTTCATTCATTATCTCCAAATATCTGTATAGTGCACCAATAGTGAGTCAGGGGGCACAGTCAGAAAACAAGTTCCTCAGGGATCAAAGCATTTCTCCTGGGACATACAATAAGACCATTGAATAATAGGGACACTGACCTTTTGGGGGCATTTGTATAACCAACCCAGTGTAGCAGAAAGCTAGGTTAATAATACATAGCATTTAGTATTACAGCAATAATACTTAATTATTTTACTTTTTTTTGTTAAAGATTCTTTATTTTTCAGGAAATAAAATGCTAAAAAAGTCACTTAGAGTATATAAAATCTATAAGAACTGGGAAATGAAAGCTGGGAGCCAATATTGCATGTTTTGTACAGGAATTAGCTTACATTTAGAGTCATTCTGAAAAAAATGCTGAGATTTGGCTTATTTTCTACTTCAGTAAACTTTATTGAACAGCAATATTGTTCTACCTCAATAAGTTTATTTAATCTTCAGGCCTACGCAGTACCTCTGCCCAAATCAAATGTGTAACTGGCATTATGGACACTTTTGCTACGGCTGTTTGTATGAGCAGGGTGGGTCAAGGGACTATGAATTGCAAAGGAACATTGAACATAATGTTAATATTTAGTGTCTTTCTGGGATGCACAAGAAAATTTTCCAGGTTCACTTCCTAATTGTCTATAAGTGATCATTTTCTTTAGTGGAAAGAAACAGTGTAACACAAAATGGTATCCCTCATTAAGAACTCAAACAGCACTGAATGCCAGAATCTAAGGAATGTGCAACAATTAATTAGTATAAACAGTCCCTTTATATTACAGATTATCTGAAATTTTTACCTTCCTCAATCCTTGCAGAGTTGTACTTTACTGATGATCATTAGAGATCTGTCTTCAAATTTTATAGGGTTATATATATAAATGGCACTATAAACACAGAACAGAGCACAGCCCTGAGGCAAATAAGAGCTTCTTCTATTTAACTGCAGGATACTTCTACCAAACCAAAGTAGTCATTTCCAAATTATTATGTAAGCGCAAGATAAATACAAGTTAACAAAGTCTCCAGCTGCCAGACTTGAAAACAAAAGAATGAGACAATATCTTGTCATAGAGATTTTCCTGCTGCTAAATTTTCCTATCTGATCCTGTGCAAACGCTCACCTTTTTTAATAAGGAAATGGTCTGTAAAGCTGCAGAAGTGAAAAATGAGATATATATTCAATTAGCTGTAGTACTGTTGGCACGCTACTTCAGGTCAGCTGGAAAGCTTTGAAAAGCAAGACATTCGTAACTTAAAGTAGAAAATCTGAATGCAAACTCAGTTGGCTTACTGTGAAGCTCTTTTGGCAAACCACTGAAAAACATAATTGAATGTAGCCCTCCTGGGAAGGAACCCTAATAAAGTGGAGGACAACTTATCTGCTAGCATTTTGATTTTGCCTTCACAGTGTTCAAGTCTTTGTGCGATTACAGTAGTAAGTTTCACTTACAGAAATGATTACCCTATGCAGTTACAGGTAAGGGCCTGTTTTATCCTCTCCCTGCAGCTAACATCCATCAAAGAATTGGCTTTCTATACATAGCCTTCTTTCCATGAGTTTATTTTCAAAGGGTGACCATCATTTTATGGGCACAGGTGACACCTGAACAATTTACTCTGGCATTTTTTCTGCTTACAACCCATACCACGAATACAAATGTGATGAGACGCACACCTAGCTGAGTGGCTGCTGTGCAGGCATAAAACAGAAACACATTTGAGCTGTGAGCCTGTGCTGCACCTGCAGGAAATCTAGTCATGACAGTGACATTATGTATCTACACAGGAGCAAAAGGTGAGGGAAATTGATATAGGGAAACTGCAAAGGAACACATGGTCCCAATTCTCTCCCTATGCCAATCTACAACCAGAATAATCCCCCTGCAGTCAGTATCCTTACATAACCCTTATAAATACTAATTTTCTTTCATCTTTTTGTTTGCCAAATTCTAGGATATTTGTGCCAGCAACAGCAACCTAGAAAAATACTGCCACTTGGGATCTGATTCAATGTAAAACGCATTTTTGCTCAGCTTTTCCCATTTAAGGTAGATAGTTGTACCAATACACTGAGTAAGACTCCTGATATTCTGTGACATGTTTTTAATTTCAGTTCTCCCATTCCCTTCAGTATAGCTACAAACATGAGATAATGCTCTTTCCATACTTAGTGATGTTTGTAGCTCAGGAGATAACAGCACAGCAGAGCAGTTGCTTTTGTGTCAGGCTATAGGAAGCACAACTATATGCAAGACCTGAGAGAAGACATGGATTTTTTATATTGCAATTTTTTTCCATAATCAGTTTAAATGAACCACTCATAGCCAGCCAGCTAGTGGGAATCATGGAATCATAGAATGGTTTGGGTCAGAAAGGACCTTAGAGTTCATCTAGTTCAAATCCCTCCCACTAGACCAGGTTGTGCAAGGCCCTATTCAACCTGGTATTGAATATATCCAGTGATGGAACACCCACAACTTCTCTGGGCAACCCAAAGAAAACTTCAAATTCAGATTCCAGCTTGACTGCAAATTCATTTGATGATATCCTGTCATAAAGGGTCACATGGAATCAACCTGCACTTCTGCTGGACAGTGTTTGAGAATCCAGCTCCTGGAAGGTACTCAGTATAATTTAAGTCAGGAAAATTCTCGAACATTTTGATTTAAAGAAAAAGTCACGAGGATAAATAAATTCCTTGTTTCATATAGCAGTGGTAGAAGTTAACTTCTGGTTTAGCCTGTGACATGGCTTATCAGACAGGTAATGATTAGTGACTATGTCAGAGTGACACAGACACATTTAATTCAGGTTTGGTGAGCATCAGGTGCTTGGGTCTGATAAAATCTCTGCTGCCACAAGCCATGTGTAGGGAAAAAGATAGAGTGACTCAGTCATCTTTCCTGACTCCAGGGAAGCTACAGGCCAGTGTGACTCGGGCAAAAGTATGGTCATTCTGGCAAAACATCCAAGGATTCCTAAGGACAGTGCACTTAAACCTGAATCAAAGCATGACTGAGCAGTGAGATAAGAATCAAGCCTACTTTCTTTCTTCATGTTTCCTTTTTGTCTCTCCTAAAATATGACCAAAACATTCATCTTTTCTGAACTGCAGTAAAATTCACTTTTCTTTGTTAACTGTTGAAATCCCCTGCAATTGCTCTGTTTTGGTTCCCACAGATTCTTACAATTCTATGCAGAATTAGTCCAGTTATTTCAGCATTTTTCACTCTTTCATTTGTCTCAAATATGTTAATGACTATGAACATTCCAGAAGTAAAAAAAGATATTTCTGAAGTGCTTCAGACAGCCTGGCACAGGAGTTCCTGGAGGTAGTTTTAGCTATTACAGATTTGGGTCTACATTTTCCTGCCATGGTGCAGTACTAAGAAAAATAAAATCCCATCTGGCACAGACAATGCTTCTAGAGAACAGAAATTACCCTGTACTTTCTCAGGTAATGCCATGGCTGCATCTGACAATGACTGTTAAATTCGGGATTAGTTTATATGCATTTATTTCACAAAACAGAGACATTAGGACTGTATTCTATGGTTCTTACAAACCAAAGTAATCATAGGCTTATATAAACCGTTTCCTTCTTTTTTGTCCAGTTCTAACAAACCATTTAATACTGCCAGACTTCCTGCACTGACCACATTTACACTGCATCATCCTGCTTTACTGAGTACAGAAACAGAAGTGTGGAACACGGCATTCTACATGTAAGTGCACTTATTTAAAAAGGTATTTTAAGTGTATTTAATCAGGAATTTAAGAGAAAGAAGCAGTTAGTTCTATTTCTTAGGAAAAAAAAAAAAAACCTTAGTAAACTGCTAAGAGACAGATCTTTTAAGCAATTGTCTTGCAGGTTTACTCATTATTGAATAAGTCTCTGTGAATATTATACTGATTGATAATACTCAGGCCATCACCTGGAAGATCGAATGGCTGGAACAATTCAATAACAGGCAGTGAACTGTCAGATACTGTCATCAAGAGAATGACAAGAAGCCAGGACAATAAGATCACCATCAGCAGCACAAAAGAAATGCTATCTTGTAGAGAATATGTTAACTAGCAAGGAGCCATCATTAAAGTGAAATGACCATGTACAAAGATGAAACCATTAGTCAGAAATTCCCACTCAAAACATGAGAGAAACCTCTCACTCACACATCTGATATTTCCAAAACAAGACTGTTCAGGAACTCTCTTGATTTTGAATGTAAGGCAACTGAGAAGCACAGATGGAATAGGTCAACTCTAGCTACAAGCCCAGATGTGTTCTGTTGAAAACTCTGCAAACTCTTTATAGAAACAAATGGATCTGTGCCAGTCTCTGGCAGCTTAAGGCCTGTCTGTACCATTTTATACTTCTTGAACATTAAGATCAAACCAGATTTCATCATACGCTTAGGCAAAAGCATTGACAAATAATTTTATGAATTTAGTTCATATTCAAAGGGAAGTAAGGGTATTAACTCAATCCTTCATTTGGCAACTAGTCAGCCAGAAAAAAATATGAGCAAGCCATTCAGTAGAAATGGTAACAATCACCAAAAATCTTTTAATAGGCCCCAATGGAAATTGAACATGTGCTAGTTAATTTACTATAAATATTCAGTGTCTGCCATTTGTGTCTGATTCATGTAATCCACTCCAAGGTATACAGACTAATTTAGCCTGAAAATCTGTGTCTTTCTCTTGCAGTCACCTTCCATAGAGTTGGTTTTTTTGGCTTGGTTTGGTTTTTGTGTTTTTTACCACTTCAGTGAAAAGAAACATTATTTTTTTTCAGATTTCCCCATAAATATGAAACTTGAATCACATTCACCAGAGTTTACTGAGGTCTGTGAACATTTTAGTACATACAGGCAGATTTATGGCTTTTAAAGGGATAATGTGGAAGTTGGCTATTTTCTTCAGTTCCATTTACCTTAAATAGTCATAGGCCAAAATAGAAAGACTTCAATAGTGTTTCCTTTCAGTAACAGTTTATCTAAATGCTAAATGTACAACTCAAGATAATGCCTTACTCTTTTTCATCTGTTAAAAGGTATTCACTTACTCTTGGGACGCTGCAGAGCTGAAAAAAGGTCCAAGCCAAAATAAACATGTATTTT
>JAAGNO010012834.1:14330-31423 GCA_033439905.1 Ceryle rudis | reverse complement strand
ATTTATGACTAGAGTCACTCAAGCTCCGCCTTGAAGGTAAAAATTATTATAAAAATGGTTTAAGTAAGGGGGGATGTTAGGGAGGACATCATTGTGAACAAGTCAGGGTGGATAATATCACTGATCATCTCTGACTCCTGGGATCAGCTGATGGGCTGAACCTCGCTTCCCTACATAGGGACACCTTTGGGTAAGATCCAGACTTTCTGAATATTTCCCCAGGAAACTCAGAAATTTTCCTGAGCTGCTCTTTAATCTAATGTGTTCTGTATGTCTGCACATGCTTTGCAGGCAGTGAATTTATCACCATCAATCCACAAGAACCTGTACTTCTGTTGCTCTCAATAAATTGCACTATTCACACTGCTAGTGGCAGGAGTCTCTCATTGGGCGCCACCAGCTCCTTCCTGGCTGCGTGGGACCTTGGAACACAACTAGACAGGGAGCACAGTGCTATTAGTAAGTCCGGAGCTGTGAGAGTTCAGATAGATTGAGCATGACCGGACTAATAGTGCCAAATTGGATATCACTCAGAATCTAAGCCCAGCCACCTCCAGCTCCTCTGATATCTGAGGACCAAATGGAATGCAAGGAGGTTTATTTTCTGCCAAATTACTTTACCCTTTCACATGACACATAGGCATGTTCAAATTAGCTTAATGTGTATGTTGAAGCATTAGAAGAATATGGCAAGAGAATCAATTAACGGGAGTCTATTCAAAGATGTAAATTAAGATAGCTGACCTTAGTTACTTTATGCAGCTTCTTGAGAAGTAAGTTGGTACGTAGAGTCAATTTCATGCAAGAACGGATAAATACATGTCAGTAGATCTAAGTGAATCAAATTCTATAAGAATTTAATGTTTATAAAAAGGACAAAGTATAACTTATACAGAACCTCTACCTTTGTCTCAGATCTGTTTTTAAACGAGTCATTCAGAAATTAATAATTAGTATTTGTTAATCCTTCATTTGTTCTTGTATCTTTTTGTGAGACTTTTTTTTTTTTTTTAAATATTTCAGGTGCTGGATTCCTCTACTCAGAAGATTTGGGTAGAGCTGTTATTGGGGCAAGTGGGACACACAGCCAGATGGCCATACTTCCTTTGCATGGCACACGGCAGGAAAGCTGGAGGAGGATACAGTCTCCCAAGCCTTTGAATATAGCTGCCTCCCAAAAGTATATTTTAAATTAATCCAGCAAATGCAGAAGCTAGACAGTGCACTATTGGTGAACATCAGTATGAGAAAAAACTTCTACTGTACATCAGACACAATATGCTATAAAGAATTAAGATCATCTCTGTTATGTCAAGTAAAGGAATTTGGATTGATATGAGTTACTTCTGCCTATGATACCTATAGGATCTGGCTTCCCAATCTATCAAATTTATGGCTCAGATTTTATCTGCCCACAGTCTCCAACCTTTTGATTTAGAGGTGTGTTAGGTGAAAACATCTCACTCCAAGACAATTCCTGATGGCATGTGGTGCTATCTTTCTGTTTTGCATAAGGGATGACTGTCCTAATTTGGAGACTGGAGAAAGAATAACGATTCGTAAACCAATTGTCTTGAATGAAGATATCCTGGGACAAATTCTGGAATGGGCTGTAGGCTGGGAAATCCTTGGCCTTTCTGCAGGCTCCTCAGGAGATGGGGAGAAGTCAAAGAATATATCTTTTTTAATGCCCAGGGAAATACACAATATTACTGGTTCTGGGTCAAAAGGGTGTCAGTGCCTGCAAATATCCAGCAGCACATACTTGGCAAAGAGGTTAAGAAGAAGATATGAGGGACATCACTGTTCTCTTAACCTTCCTTCTTTACCAGCTGTCAAGGATTTCTTTAAGGCGGGCTATCAGCTTCTCTTTCAGTGCATTCCCACTGAGGGGCAAAACTACTCCAATCAAAATACCTTAATGCTCATGCGATAGCTAGACCTCCCCAAGTATGCCTGGAGAGAAGACAGCTGTAGCGCTTTTTTTTTTTTTTTTTTTTTAGGTTTTTTTTTAGGTTTTTTTTTTAGTTTTTTTCTCCTCATCTCCCCAAGATGATGATTCATCAAAACCAATACTTCTTGTAATGGAAGGGCTTAGGATTTTTTGAACTACTTTTATTCAATCTCTGGAAATATACTTTAGAAATTATAAAAATATTTCCCAGGGGCAGGAGAGAAACTAGAGATCATTTTCTTCTTCAAAACAAAATTTTGGGGGTTATTTTGGTGTTATTGTTTTATTAAACTGCCTACCACTGCAACTGTTTTTAATGTTAAAAAGTTAAATGAAGAATTTTGATGGATAAACAACACACTTCTTTTGAAATTTAATTTGATAAATGTTTTTCGAACATTACCTCTTTGTCTTGATATAAACCAACGTGGTTTATTTAATCTGTGAATCTATAATCAAGCAGCAGTTTATATGCATTTTGCATAACAGTTCCTTCTCTTATATTTCTTTAAATCTGTTCCTCTCTGTCCTAAAGGCAGACCTTACCCATATAGTATTGTTGAGTCCTAAAAAAAGAGTGCGCTTCATGTTTTCAAAGCTAAAAGTGAGTGATTTAGTCACAAAGGGAGTCAGTTTGCTTAGGCTGTTTAAAACTAAGCCTGGTCTAAGCAAGTTTCTTAGGCTGTTTCCTTAGTTCATGGAGAATTAATATCATCTGGAGAGTGTGTTGGTTCAAGAACAGTGTCTAAGATAGATGGGATTAATTATCTTGAAGACTTGCCTACAGGATGACTACAGAGAAAGCCAGATAACTACTTCAGACTAGATGAACATCTTTTAGATATCTAAAGTTAGATGAGATTAATGCCTCCTCTCCTTCCCAGTGAAATTAATGAAAACATGGAGGATTTATTAGCAGTGTTTAAGTTAGCATTTTTAAACCCCTAAACAATTTTAGATTTTTTTCTGCCTTATAATTTTAATGATATTTATTTCTTACTAGTAATAAAAGCTCTTGTTTTCATAAATCATTTGATTTCATTGTTTGAGCTTGACATCACCAAGCAAACCAAGCTGTCAGACTGTTATCACAGGACCATATGGGAAAAAAATGAGAATACTGTCGTCCCTGTTTTATGGGAGAAGACATGAGGGCATGAAGAGATTAAATGATGCTCCAGGTCTTCCAAACTTTTTAGAAATTATCAGTAGAAATACTACATTGATGGTAAAGCTGTTAACAGAAATTAAAACTGCATAGTAGCAGAGAAGATATCCCCCCATACAGCTATATGAAGACCCATAACTGAAGAGTTCATGGACTTTTTTTCAGTACTGCTTATTTTCTGATTGTCAGGGATCTTTTACATTTGTATATATGCTAAACATATTTATGTAGCAAACTATGTCAAAACAAGTAACACAATTCTTAATAAATGCAAACCAACAACTTCTATTAGAGAAATCAAGCATCTGTAATGTAGAGCCAAGTCAAAAGTAGCAGAAATTGTATTACATGTTACTTTATGTTCATCTTCCATGTCTAAGCTGTCAACCTTTCAGTCTCTCTTCTTTGAAAGGGAGCAGAACTGTCATTTAATAGTCGAGAGATATTAACAATGAAAGAGCTATCATTTAAAATAAAATCAGAGTTGTGAAACTGACGTTGCCACTGTCTCATCTCCAGTTAAATTTTGTTTTGTATGCCAGGCAATAACATTTCATTCAGCAACTCCAAAACAGATACGAATAATAAAATTCAACATGTCTTGCATTTAGACCTCTGTCAAGAAATCTAGAGCAGGCAGGTACATGGTAGGCTGCCCCAGATGACTGACACAAGGCAAGAGCCAGATTTTAGCATGTCTTCATCTGACAGCTGACCCAGCAGAACCTCAGTGGGCTGCCAGTCTTTTTTTATATCTCTGCTCTCTTGTTTATAAAATCACATCCCATTTAGCACTCCAACTTTACAGTCATTTACAGACACCTCCCAAGCCTAGGTAGGCAGCTAAAAGGATATAACGACCTTGTTATTATTAGCCATCGAAGTTCTGAACGTCATCTTGTGGCAGGTTGAGGACATAACAAGGGAAATAGCCGCTTCTCCAGGTTATTATCCTGGCCCTGTAACGAACCAGCATGCCTGGGGTGATTTTGGGTGCAAGGTACAGGCGCAAATTGCTGCAGAGGAGTTTTCTTAGGTGCCATAGTATTGGCAGACTGAGACAAACTAACACACAGTAAGCTGACGTGGCAAGATCATGGCTTTAAGTTGTATCTCTCTCTTTTGGATTCCCAATGCAGAAATGCTCATTAAATACAAAGCAATTTAGTTATGAGACCAACTCACTAACTGAGGAAGTACCAACACTTTGCATATTTATACCTGCTGCCTGGCTGCATACATAACTAACCAATAACTTAGACCTGGCAGAGGTTCAGAGGTCAGCTATAGCAACCCAATTCTAATAATTTCTGTACCACCCTAACATTTTGTGCTTGATTTTAGGGCAACTAAAGGATGAGCTTTGCCATCCCTGTTTTATACAGTCACATGCCTTCTTCTAGAGCATCTGAAGGACATGCTAAACTCAGCACAGTTCTTCCCAGAGATTACACCGTGTGCACTCATTATCTGAGAGAACAGTGTGTCACCTTTCGTTGAGTCATCACTGAGTCAGAGTTTTAGCTCTTCAAGACGCAGCGCCATAACCTACCCCAAGCTCCTGAATTATACAGAGGAAAAAGAAAGGACAGCTAAAAAAACCCTTCACTTTATGTAAACACCTATAGATGTGCCCAAGTTAAGGGCACATCTGTCAGAATGGATATAGACACATTTGAGCCCATAAAGAAGGAAATATTTGAACAGGCCCAGCAGTACACCAATGTGGCTATACAGATCTTAGAGACAAAATCTGGATTCAGCAAATTTGAAGGCACATGTAGACATATCACTGAATGTATTCACTCCTTAAGGAAACACAGGCTCCTGCAGCATTTATGTCTGCCCTCCATTCCCAGCTCTTTGCTAACATACTTGTGCTAGAAAATAGAGCTCATATAAGTCCCTGAACTCTTTCACATGAAATCAAATAAGTTATACCAGAAATGATCTGACAAAAATGATCTGGCTTAAAAGAAGTACTTGAAGGTACTGTTTCCTGAAGATTCAAGCCCAAGTCAGTCTGGTTCACTCTGTAATGTAACAGGCAAAATTACTATTTTTTTAATGCAACCTGATCGTGGACTGTGGATGGAAACCTCATGGAAGATAATGATAGCAGCATAAAGTGAGTAAATTCCTTACTCTGACTGACAGGAAAAAACAAGAGCCACCATCACAAATGGCAGTTAAATCAGGAAGTGAGAAATGTCAGAAGGGAGAAGTTCAGTAGAGAATGAAAGAAAATGGATATAGCTTTTTTTCAGTGTAGATATATGCAGGCACATGTAAGCATAAACAGTAGCAGACAGAAATATCACAGACACAGAGCACAACAGAAGGTCAAAGGCAGCTAGCTGTTGTTTGACCCTGACCTGAAAGAAAGCCAGGAATGCTTTGTGAGGAGAATGCAGACTGGAAAAAGAAAGAGAAAGAATGTGAATCATAAGAAAGCAAGCATTCTGCCTTTTAATTTCTACTGATTCAGGAAGACAGGCTTTTATATACATTTTTTATTAATAAACATTACCAAATCAAAGAAATATTGTCTCCTACCTAAAGATTTGCTTCCAATAGAAATAACCTGCAGAAACCTAAGTGTTTGCTGAGGGATGGGAGGGATGGATGCATTTAGGTTCATGAATGAAGGCTCCTAATCTGCCTGCAAGGAGCATAAGGCTACAGTTTCTGCACTGATCAGCCTCAGACCTGGACTTCCCAGGATTACTCAGTCGCGTGACTGTGGCCTGGATTAGGCAGGTAGGCAAAACTGGTTTATGCTTCTCTCAGGAGAAGAGAAAGTACCTGACTGTAAGCGGCATCAGAACTGAGCAGTCAGATAACATATGAGCTGGCCTAAAATCTAGTGCATAATTGCCTGCCACAAAAACCCCTTGAGCACACTGGAACAGTCAGGGATGCTTTGCACCAGTTCAGCGCCACACCATATGAGTATGACTTTTTAAATCCTATGTTGCATTTTCTAAAACCATATTTACCATTCATTGCAGCCACAGCCCAGGGAATAAGAGAGCAGGGAAAACACTGCAAAAATAGCAGCCAGCTGAGAGGCAACATTAAAGCAGAAGTATGCCTCAAATCCAATCCCTCATGGGATTTATTGAGTATAAATAGAGTAGCAGGAAGAGAACTGATGTGCCCCAAGCACTCCTGTATCATTTTTATTATCTGCACAACACACATTTATTTGTTCCACATAACACAGAAGCTTTAATAGAGGGAATGAGAACATCTTCAGTCTGCACACAGAAGTTAATCCCAGGTTCAAATCACTTCAGAAAGATGAGGAAAGTTAAATCCTTCCCATGATCACCATAAAGTCCGAGTTAAAATTAGTAGGTGAATGATTAAAAGAGGAATGGAATAGAGACAAAGACACATCAGCACTTCCAGAGATGCTCCATGTGAAGCCCTGTACAATAAGCAGCACTGAAGCATGCTTATACATCAGTCACAGAGGGAAGCTAGACAATTTATGAATCTAACTCAGACCTTCAGGCATTTAGGGAGCTTCACTGTGACAGTGTCCAGCACTTCCACCCTTTAGGTACCACCAGTGTGAGGCAGCAGTGAAGCAAGACTACAAATCCAAATTTTGCACCTAACTATTAAAAGCACCAGTGAGATGGGTTGTTAACTCCAGCTCCTTCAGGACAATAAGAACACAATGCCTGGACAAGAGTGCATGGAATATAGCCACTGCCGACGGTAGCCTTGGAGAGAATCAGCATTTCTTTTCTAACAATGCAAAAATTGCACTGTGGATTCTTTGCTATCATGGCTACCTTTTAGCACTGAGGTTGTTCGTTTGAGTTGTTTGTTTGAGAAAGAGAATGCTTAATATTGTGCCAGACAAATGTCTCTGGTGTGAAGTCTGTCAAGACCAATAAAGTTTCACCATGGATGAATTTGACTTACTATTATAATTCAAGGAGTTTCAGCACTAAGGGAAAGTAAAGGAGAATGTGCTCACTGCTTAAAGGATGGTCTAAGTATTATTTTTCCAAAGCCCTTCATTAGCTGATTCTTTTTACACCCATGAGAGTCACACTCCTACAAATGCTGTCTCATATATTTTGAAGCATAAAAGGTGACTAGCCCCTACTTAAAAGAATGAAAACACTCAAATGAATGAAAACAATGTTCTTTTCTAATCAGATTTGAAGGAGATCACTAATCAGCAATTTTTGAATGAAGAACAGTAGCCAGCTAATCCATACCCTGTGATACCTTCACCTTCCCATTTACCTTCTCACTGCCATTGTTCACATGGTTGTTTAGCTGATCAGATGCTGAAATGTTGGGCTGGCATTTATTCAAGCTACATAAGCGTTTTTATGCAGATCAAGGGAAAACACCTGAACAGCACCAAAGCAAAGAGCAGATGTCTGCAGTTTATTTTCCTTGATTGGATTTCAATAGAATTTACATGAGGTCCTCTTGTACTCCAGCTATCACATTAGGGAGTCTGGGCTTCTGGTGGAGAATGACAGACATTTGAGAAATTCGTCCATCATTTGCAGAGGACAAGCTTCCAGATCCAAACAGAGAAAACAGTGGAATGGAATTCACTCTTCCAGGACTGGAAAGGACACAGTGGATTCTTTTTGTGTTAGGTTCATGGTTGAGAGTCTTCCAAAATAGCTCATCTGATGTAGCACATTCAATTTCTGCATTAAGTCAAGGTTCTTGAAGGCATTTAGCCTTTAAACTGTCTTAGCTAAGTATCTTTGAGGGTTAATATTTTGGCTTATCTTGGAGGTGAGTTGTAATGTCATTTACTTTAATCAATTTTGATGAACAGCTGTCAGCCACTGCAGTCACACAGATTCCCAAAGGCGTTGGGAAACAAGCTCTGCTTCCCCTTCTTAGCTCTTCTTGCACTATTTTCACAAGGCATTAGAGGAGATAAAACCTTATCATCTTCAGTGATCTCCAATGTTGGAAGCAAGGCTAAGAGGTCAGGCATATATGTGTGATCCTGTCATTCTGAAGAATCATGCTACCAGAAGTAAAGGAATTCTTCTTCTTCCTTGGAGAATTAACTGATATTACAGGCTTGAAAGATGGCTGCTATCCTGGCTGCCCCAGCAATTGCTGAAGTAGACTTTGTGTCTGGTGTCTTCCAAAGGTAGCATATCAAATAATATTTTATTTTCCAGGTTAAAAGTTAAGCACATAAGTATAAACTGAGTGAGAGCCAAGAGATGCTACCTTTAAAGCAGGCAAAACTCCATCCGCCAGTGGTGTTCAGCCGCTCCTGGAAGCAGTGGGTTTTGGATCACACTGAGTTCAGAGTCTCATGGGACTCAGGAACTAGAAAGCATCAATATCTCCGCTGTGCATTGGCTCTGCTCTGTGCAGTTCAAAGTCTGGCACCCTGCAGTACTGACCCATGACAAAGCCAGCCTCCACAGCTGACAGCTTCTACATCTTTAAGAGATGGGTGTGCAGAACAGGGAAGCTTTCCAGTGCAAGTCCAGTATGAATCAAGGGAACCAAGCACACTGGTGTTGTCTATTCCCACACGATAGAACAGAGAAGGTGACCCTTCTTGGCAAGCATGTGTTACAGTCAATCTGTTCTTCTGTCAAATGGGCAATATCTGAGGATCTGGTCTTTATTTTTTCTCTGGCCAGGGTGTTTCCTGTGCTGTATATTAGAGTACCAGCCCTCAAAGAACCAGTACCTTTCATATGAGCGGGGAAGAAGATGCAGAATAAGTGCAGTTTCACACTACTCTCACTCCACAAGCCATACATGACAGCAGATTGTAGACCTTATTAGAGCTCCTTCTTCAGTCTGGTGCCATCAGGAAGAGGAGAAGTTGCACTGCCACACTACTGAATGCACTTGCAGGGCAATTCACACCTCCTTCTCCATATCATCATGTGCTGCTCATGATGATCACTATTTAAACAGTGAGGGAAGGCCAGTACTTCTGGTAGTAATCCAGAACAACTTGGGACACAAATACAAACCTGGCTGAGATAGAGTGGTTGAAGTAATTTTCTGGAGGAGTGGCCAAGACTGCCCAAAGGGAAATGCAGCAATTGCAGACAACCAAAAGGTAAAAACCTCACCAGACTCCATGCTCTGTCTTTCTGCCTCTTTCAGTTACCCTGATCTTTTGCAGGTACATACATCATTAAATACAGGGAGAAATGGGTGCCTTTGAGGGCAAGGAAAAAAGGACAAGGAACAGAGTATTTTGTTTGTTCAGAGCCCAGAACAACTTTCATTTACTCTGGCACTAGCAGGGTCCCTAGAAACATGTACTAATTTAGGTTAAAGAGAGAAAGATTAATTCATCAACTTTTCCATTAAATCTTACTTATCATCTATCCAGGCCATTGTCATTCAAATGTTTTCCCTTCCTCATCACAGACAGAGCTTTTACTCTCAAGAACCTGTTCAGGAAAAAGCTTTTACTTTCACAAATATATATTTTGATGTGTATATTAACATAGTAATTTGGAAATGCAGAAGCATCATCCATACTTCATCATAGACTTTGCACATTAGTTGTCGTGTTTCTTATCTTTAGTCATAAGTGGTCATTAAAAAGCCTTTTAACAGACTCTTTAAGCTTATTAAAAGCTGTGTTAGAATACATTTTGTACTGACTGATCTACAGGTATCCTGATACAGTGCTAATCAAGAAATACACAGCTGCAGCTAAATTATACTCTGCTAAAATAGCATGCATACATTTGAGACTGGACTCTCTAGACTGCCAATGAAAGACTGGTCTCATCCCCAAAAGCTTCATTCTAGTCAAAAAAGTCGTAACTGGGAGAAAGGAAGCATCATTAAGCACAATGCATACAAGGGACAAAAATACAAAGAAAAGGACTTGCCCTAGATCACAGTGGAAGATGAAGGTGGTAATTGAACTCAAATGTCCTGAAACACAGACCAGTTGCTTTAATAGCAACTTTCCCATTTTATACTGTCTTTCATACTTTTCACTTCACTTAGATATTATGGTGACAGCTGCCTTACAGAAACCTAAAATGGATAGAAAGCAAGTGTCAAGAATTTTGTGGACACAAAAATAAGCCAAACAGAAGAGATATTCACTTTCTTCTGGGTGTATACTGCTTTGGCTGCTATCTTCATCATAAGAAAACCACACTACTTTAATAACTTCCCGAGCCTTTTTTTATATAGATCATTTTTGTAATTGATAGTGTTACTGTGAAAAGCAATCTGCTGTTGAATTACAGATTAAACCAAAATTAAACCCTTAGTCAGCATGAAGGTGTGTATTATTCAAGTATTCTGTTTATTATAAAGGTAATTCTAATTTTTAATATCCATGAATATTAAAAATAAACTAGTCAAAGCAATGGCCTTACTGTAAATTATATTCCCAGAAGAGACAAGTCAGAATTGTCATTACCAGAACAGTCTGCCTCAATCATTTTGAAAAAGGTTGTATTATAAAACAGGATGATCTGTACACATTTTATACAGCTCAATTTCACCTAACATTTTTCTTTGTAAATTCAAGAGCTGGTGACACATACATGTTACCACACTTTCTTCATTAATGGGAGAGATATTTTTTTTCTTTTTTCAGCACACAGTCAGCCTTTGGGCTCTGGAGAAGAGAAGGCTCTGGAAGGACCTTTTTGTGGCCATTCAAAATTTAAAGGGGGCTTATAAGAAAATTGAGTTTTTCTTAACAGGGCCTGCAGTAACAGGACAAGAGGCAACAGTTTTCATTTGAAAGAGGATAGATTTAGATTAGATATAAGGAAGAAATTCTTTATTGTGAGTGTGGCAAGATACTGGAATAGGTTGCCCAAAGAAGTTGTGGATGCCCTGTCATTGGGAGGGTTCAAGGCCAGGTTGGAGAGGACTTTGAACAACCCAGTTTTGTGGATATGTGCCTGCCCATGTCAGGGTGGGTAGAAATAGATGACCATTAATGATCCCTGATCAGAAGTCATTGTCAAGATAACATTCCCTTGGGTTCTGGATTTGTGTTCTTTCATCCCACTGTGCCTGCCCTCATCAGCTCCTCTCTTTGCTATGTAAATATGCAGTATTACTGCAGCATGAGGGACAGCTATTCATAGCATGACTTGCTTGCGTTATTTTGGTTGCTATATATTCACATCTGATTGCCTTGCAACCCTGGTTTATTTACACTTCTCTGGTATTGATTTTATCAGTTGTGCATACGTACTTAAAGACTATTTTAGCACAAGGCCATTTAAAGCCTTTCAAGCCAATCAGTGCCATTGAGAAGTCAAAATTTACAGGCACACAGGAGACACGACAATTTTGCCATCTGTGTCTGAATCAAGAAATGGAAATAAGAACATTTTACTTTAATTTAAATAAAGACTAACCCCTGGCACATCAGTAATTATTTATAAATCTTGGTCATCTATGAACACATTCTCTCTTTTCAGGGATCCAGAATTGCAGCTGTGGTACCTTGCCCCTCAGGAGGGAATATGGTCATGTCCCACACTGAGAGTTCGAACCCTGATGCCCTATAAGCATTGTCCTGAGCTCACAAAGCAGAAGCAGAAACATGTAGACCAAAAAACCTTGCCAATAAACCACTTAAGGAAAAGGTGGATTCAGTCCTCACCCTTGTTTTCTTATTAAACTGATGGTAAGCTGATGTCATAGTGTTGGGACACAGGCTGGACTTGATGATTTGGAGGTCTATTCCAAACTCAGTAATTCTGTGAAACAAATGCTGAAAGATCTGGCTTGTATGGCCTCAGAGTAGTGCTGAATAAAATGCTGTGGCCAATGTATCTGTTCACAAATAAAAGAAAATCAAAACTATTTGAGATTTCTTTTGAAGACATAGTATATTTCATTGGGAAGAAACATTTGTTAAAGGTCAAAAAATTTTGTCTGCCATTTTCCAAACAAAATATTTTTTGCTTCAGACTGACAGTTGTCCCAGCATTTACCTTTTTTTTTTTATTTTTTATTTCACAAATTAAGTCCTGTGAAATATTTTAAGATGTCAGGGTTTTTTTAATAGGATGAGCAACTTTCCCCCTAAAGAAATCATTTTCGGTCAATGTGAATGGAATTTTTTTCAGTCAGTGAACTGAAAAATCAATTATTCCAACAGCCACTGCTGTGAGCAACTCAAGGGCAATGTGAGACCAGGAGACAAATTGGGTAAGAAGAACTAACTGACCCTGCCATAATCATTTTCAATATAGTACTACCCATCATTTTCCAACAGGTTCCCTGTTAAAGTTTCCAGCTGAGTCACATCTCTTGCTCAAATATTGCTATAGGGTTGGTGTCAAAAAAGACCCACTAACAAAAAACAACAAACAAAACCACACAAGAAGCAGAGTTCCATTTCTGCAACTGGAAGCTGAGGAGGGTATAAATACATTTTCATGTTTTTGCTAAATTAGAAGCCATTTGAGAAACCATCATATTAATGTCCTCTCCGATCCTAAGTAGAGTGGGCATGGGAGGAAAGACAGTAAAATACTCTTCATAGATCATGACAGAAATGCTGACACCGGTGCTTTCACACTTATCATTTTCTATGATTCTTAAAATACCAATTAATTTCTCATTTAAGGAACTTTATTTCCATTCTCTTCTTACTCTGAAAAAGTACCACAAATTTATCTATATTTAAATGCATCTTCATAAGTTTAACCTTCTCATACCTCTTTTTTTTCATCTCATTTACTACAACTGGCTTGGGAAGCATTTGGAGGATATAATGCATAGCCTCAATACACTTGATAATGTGATTGCACTTATCTATATGACTGCAGAAAACCACAAGCTCTGTTAACCTGTGAGTTCTCCCAACAGTAATACAAGCCAAATCTCGTTCTTTTGGTACAAATGTGTTAAAATAGAGGTGGGAATACCAATTCTGATAATTGATGAGATCTTCAGTTTTCTCCTTTATGCATACAAGGTGAAATCAAAGGAATAAAAAGTCCCATCAAATTCAAGATGCAATTTCTCACACAATAGATTATCTTGTTCTGTGTGCACCAATATATTCCACTACCAAAAACATTTTGTTATTTTTGAGGGAAAAAAACCCTATTTCTAATTCCATTTTCTCAGTTCTCATAATTTCCTTGTTTCTCTCCAGCAAAATTAAATTGGTTTGAGTGTAGGTGCAGTAGCCTGTGAAAAAAATCTGTGCCTGGAAAGCGGTAGGATCGCATGAAGTTTGTTATCTGGCCATGGAGCATAAATGTATGATTAGCATCATGTTTGATCACCTATGGCTCCCTTGTTTGGATGACTTTACAAATAGCTTTTTTGAAGTATTCTTATTCCACAATTTTGCTAAAGATAAAAATAATATGTTGAGGTGTCAAAGTTAAGCAATCCAATTCTCACATGGGAACAGTATTTTATTAGTGCCGACAAGACTTTCACTTTCCAGGTCTGAAACAATTTTTGTATTCCTATTAAAAATAATCTAAAGCCATTGAATAATCTTTATGGAAGTAAAAAGAAAAAGTGAGCAAATTAATTTTCATTTAATTGATTGTCAATGCCTTTTGCCTTTAAGCAACACTACTGGTAGACAGCAGGATGAACATGAGCCAGCAATGTGGTCTTGTGGCCAAGAAGGTCAATGGCATCCTACAGTGCATCAAGAAGAGTGTGTCCAGCAGGTCAAAGAGAGGTTCCCCTCTGCCCTAGTGAAGCCAGATCTAGAGTACTGTGTCCAGTTCTGGGCTCCTTGGTTCAAGAAGGACAGGGAACTGCTGGAGAGGGTACAGCAAAGGGATACAAAGATGATTAGGGGACTAGAACATCTCTCTTATGAGGAAAATCTGAGGGAGTTGGGTCTTTTTAGTCTGGAGAAGACTGGGGGGAGGGTCTTAACAATGCTTATAAATACTTAAAGGGTGGGTGTCAGGAGGGTGGGACCAGCATTTTTTCAGTGGTGCCCAGTGGCAGGACAAGTGGTAACAGACACAAACTTAAACACAGGAAGTTCCATCTAAACATGAGGAGGAACTTCTTTACTTTGAGGGTGACAGAGCACTGGAACAGGCTGCCCAGAGAGGTGGTGGAGTCTCCATCTCTGGAAACATTCAAAACCTGCCTGGACGCATTCCTGTGCGACCTTCTCTAGATGAACCTGCCTTGGCAGGGGGGTTGGACTAGGTGATCTCCAGAGGTCCCTTCCAGCCCCTATCATTCAGTGATACTGTGATTCTGTGATACTTAAAAGTCAGTCTGTTGCCTGAAAGTAATGTGCTTTTTATTGTTTGGCATAGCTCCAAGGCTTGCTATAACTACATATAACTGGAAAAATGAAAAACTATTTCTGGTTCTTTCTAGTCTGTTTACTTCTGCATTTGCATGCACTCTGTGTATCCTCAGTTTCATTATTTTCCATGTTTCTGTGACTCTTTCACACTGCAATAACAGAATGAAAATCGTGATTTTAAAGCCCCAAGAATTTGCAGAGAAATCACAGAGTAGAAGTTTTATCTGATACAACACTTAATGTTTTTTTATAAATGAATATATTTCAAGTGATAGGTTTTCTTTAAATCCTTCTGCTACGATAATCTGTACTTCTGATTATCTTATGTACGAGCTTGAATTTTTCAAAGCAAAACCTCATTTTCTTATTTTCTGCAAAGCTTTGCAACGTGCATTTTTTGAATTTTCCCATTGATGTTGAGATGAGGATTTATATGGCATTTCTAAGTTCTGAGAGTGACTTGCTTTTCCTCTTTAAAACAGCCCAGATACCTTGTCTTCTTTTAAGCATTCTCTTTCATGGCTCGGTTCAGCAAAAGCATTTAAGCACAGGTTTAATCCTCAGTCAAGTAAAGTACATAAACATGTTAAGTTAATATGAATGCACTCCCTAAAGCTAACATAAAAATGTGTGACCATTCTATCTCCTTTCCACTTCAAAAGACCAGTAGTCCAGGTATTTTCAGAAAGGCAATATATTTCATTTAATAATAATAAAATATATATATATTTCCCTGATCTTTCAGATCCTGTAAAAGTCAAAACTACTTTTATCTAACTATTGCCTTATCTCAGAAGAAAAAAATAACTTTGTTGGTTTTGACAACAAAATCTTTTTCTTTCTTTTGATAGAGTTTCATCCTAAAAACTGTAAAACTCAAAGGTACCATGTGTTTGGATTCACAATCCTCAGCAGTTAATTTTCAGCTGAGAATTTTCCAAGAGAGTACATTTTGCTGGAAAACACTGTTTCATGACTGAAATATGCTACTTTAGGAAGTTCTATTCTCCTCTGCCTGCTCTGGCAGGACTCAACTCTTTGCTGTGGGTATAGGACCATGATGAGAAGGAACAAATGCAAGAGGTGGAGTTGGAAGTGCCTGCCAAACCTGGTGATGATGAGTAGGACTGAGAGATAAGATTAACAAACATTTTGGGAATCAGCTATATTTCTAACAGCCAGATGGACTGGACCACCTGCAGCACTGCTCTGGTTTCAATGAAACAGCCCTTCTTGGGGTTAAATTCCTCATTCTTTTTTCCTTAGTTTGTCAGGATCACTGAAAAAATACTTCATACTAAATTTTCATCTGCAAGTTTGACCCTACTGTTCTCCAATTTCTGTCAAAATTATTCCCTTTCAAAAGAAAAGCCATCAACACTTGTTCACTGTAGATCAAATTTAGCAAAGCTTCACTCCAAAAATTAACTTTTTTATGCCTGAACAATATATGTACAATGATAAAACATGTAGTTTTATAAGGCATATTTGTAAATTTATAAACTAATGGAATGTTGCCATTCCTTGCAGTGTCCTGAATTGCTGGATGTGGATGGCATTCCCATTTTTGGATGGGCTATTTGTTTTTTGCATTTCAGAATCCTTGGATAAGTCCCTGCTGTTTTCTACAGAACATTTTTGTAAAGTACATTTGTATGTGTCTTGCTGAATAGTGGCTATAGAGTTAAATGTGGCATGGCATTTTGAAACATTGCAAGCTCAGAACATTTCACAATTAATAATACAGGGAAAAAAATGGAACAGAATGTTTTATGGCAGTGTATGTTTACTGTACATCTATGTTCTGTGCCAACTGCATTTTTTACATTAGCAGGAAAATCATGCCACTAATAAGATTCAGTGCATTTTAAGAAACACTAACAATGATCTTTGAGAAAACCCAGAATACAAATTCCATAATCTGCTGCCAAAAATAAATTGCAGTGTTCATAATTTTTTAAAGCAATGTTGTAAAGGTATCTTGATTTCTTTTCAAGCCCTGTAATCATTGTATAAAATCGTCTGTGCTGGAAAATTACCTGGTAATGCCTGATGTTCCATGATCATTGTTCCTGCAGCTGGAGACTGAGAAATTCAACAGTCAGCATCTGATTAGCTGTGCTTAATGATAATGAGTAGTCATTCTAGAAATACATGCCTAGTCCTGCTAACCCAGACTTATCTTCATCTCAGGAAAAAAAAAAAAAATTCTCCCATCTACAGTCTATTCTTGCAGCTAACTTGATGGCAAAGTATCCATTGGACTCTCGCATCACCTCTCTAGTGATGGAGGGTTATTTCCTGATCTGCCTGAAGCAAAGCTATAACCTTTCCAGACAGGGCTGTGACTCTGGCTGGTTATCAGATGACTGCTCCTTTTCTAGATATGAATGATTCATTTTAGATCAGAAAGGTTCAGTTTACATTACATGTTCAGTTTACAATGCATTGCTTGCATTGCAAGTTGTCTTGGTATTTTTGTAAAAAAAAAAAATCAAAAATTCATTATTTGCTATTTTACTTAAGCCTGCTAATATGAAAAAAAAAAAAATTACCAGTAAAATTAATTTTCTTTAGCAATAAAGGCAATGGGAATCTTAAAAAATCCATGTTGTGGTTAAGAGCCTGAACGAGCCTCCTACTTACATCTCATGATTTTTACCAGCATTTAAATTGTAAACCTTTCTCCTTTG
>JAAGNO010012834.1:0-14230 GCA_033439905.1 Ceryle rudis | reverse complement strand
TAATAAAGATATTTTATTTCTTTTATTAATACAAAATTCTCTAATTAGAACAGGTTAAGATTTTTTTTAATGGAAAAAAAATAAAGAGGGAACTAACATTTTAGCTATTAATTTAAAATATGCTATCAAACCAAATGCATAAAACCAAAGAATTTTAATGATAAGTCCTTTGCTTTTTAAAAAATATTAAGTTTAATGTAAAAATAAAAGTGAAGTTCTAAGCATTTTGAGAAGTTCTTCAGAATGTAATAAGGTGAAAACATACATTATTAAGCCACTGAGACTAGTCCAGGGCTTATAATTAAACATTGCTGTCTTGTTGAAAAGGTGTCCATATGCAGAGCAGAAGTGTTCATCACTTTCTCAAAAAACTTGTTTTGAGCCATAATAATTTGAAAAACAATCAATTTTTGGACTTTTGCCCCTCCTTGATTCCAGTTACAGAAGCATCAATGTGCATGTACCTACTCAGGCATCCAAAGATTTCCAGACTGGTTTGTCTAAAGGCTCTACCCAGACAATCTCTGTGCCTGGATACCTTCAAACAGTCTGCACAGGAACTGCCACGTCTACAGGGATCTGCCTACCCAAAATGGACAAGTTCATTGACATTTAATTCATTCAACAGAAGATATATATCATTCAGAATTTCCCTAAGGTTCCAGTAGACAGGAGAGATGCATGATAGATGCTGTTCTCTTTCTCTGACCTTTCCTACTTTTGGCCAATGAAAGAGGTAGGATACTGAGCTAGAGAAACACGTTGTCTGATGCTGGCCAGCTGTTTTTACAGTGATCATCATGAAGGCTCTGCTACTTATGCTGTCCTGATATGTAAATTCAACGCTTAGTCTAACTTAAGTATGAACTTAAGTTATAATTTAAGTATGAAATTAAGTTATACTTAAATAAGAAACTTAAAATGTTTTCCCTAAGTGTTTGCAGAAGTGAGTCTCCTCATATGTAAACAGAAGAGCTGAGACACATATAGGCATGACTACTGAGGCTCAGATTATGGAACTTCATTCAAATTTCTAGACAAAAGGACCCCAGCACCAGCCTGCTATTTCTATCATACTGACATTGTAAAGTTTGAAACAGGAACTGAACAAAGCAGCTCTATTCTCTACCTTATGAAATGGTTTATTCCATTCACAGTACACCCTCTGAGCCCAGGAAACAAATAAACAAACAACAACAACAACCAAAAAAAAAACACAAAAAAACAAAACACCCCCCCAAAAAAAAAACAAACCACCAAACCAAAACAAAAAAAATCAGAACTGGAAAAATTTAGGAAAAAGCCTCTAACCAAACACACTGAAAACAAAAGAAATGTTATAGCCCCAAGAGTTCCAGATGGATTTCTGAAAGGCATCTTTAAAGCCTCCTGAAGCTTTCTTAGCTTCTGAGCTAAGCAGACACCTAAGCAGGTTTCTGAAAGTCTTCTTTAATAGTAAACTGAAACTTCCCCTATCACCTGTGCAGCTGTCGGTCTCTCTTCCATGCCCTAAGCCTGCTGAGGTCTGCAGCTTTCTTTTACGACCATCAGAAATGCTTAAATGCTGCAATGCCCTGAGAAGACACGCCTTTTTCAGGTAATCTAGATTCGTCAACCTGTCCAAAACTAGTACTGACTCCATAGTCAGTAGTTTCTTTTGTGATAATAATGGGCAATAAAATAAAGCAGTGAAATATTTCAGTGTAAGGAGTCTAATTCAGTATGGGTTAATGAAGTCTAGGGGATTCATCATGGCACATTATTTATCCACAGTAATTTACTAGGTAGATGTGTGAAATCTCACTGTAGTCAGTTGAAATTTATATGCTAAGTGAATTTCGGTTTTTTGCTTGTTTGTTTGAGGGGTTTTTTAACTACAAAGGACATTTACTTTCCCCACAGCGACTGAACAATAACCAGGAGTGGTTAGGTTGCATGATTTCTGGTTAAAGAAAGCAAGATGCTGATTAATGCTGATCTTAGTTTTTTAAATGCAGAGCTGAGAAAGGCTTTTAAATTGGTGCTTTCTGAAAGTGATGCAAATCCTGCTGAAAGCACTGCAAGTGCTTAAAAATAGTATGGGAATTAGAACTATTTTTGGACACTGATTTCAACGGTTAAAAAAACCATGATACATATAAAAATATTATATTAGAAACACTTACCTAGGACAATTTTTAAAACAATTTAAGTTAAACCACTGTAGTTTATATGCTAAGACAAGCTCCACTAGTCTGAATATTGGAATAGAGCAATAGCTAATGGAAATCTATGAGAAATTATCATAGAACACTGCAAATGAAAATATTATTAGTTAACTGCATGAGAAAACAGCATCATAAAGCACGTGGGGGTGTTTTCTGAAAACTTCATTAGTGATAGTAAAGGCTGGAAACTTTAGAAAAAAAGTTATATCTTCTCTCCTATAATCAAAGCATCTCTGGTGCTAGCAACACAATGTGAAACTCATTTGTGAGCAAAATGCTGTCTCCCTGGAAACCGATAGAATATGTCACTTCATGTGATCCCAAAATGAGAGATAAGAAACAAGAAGTGTGAAATCCTTTGCTGTGGAGGTTAGCATTTTATTAACACCTGCAGTTTGATGTTTAACGGTACCTGAAACATAATTTCTTAATTGATGCAAAAGGCATTGAATCTCCTTTACAGTTGTATCTGTCATGACAGAGGTCCTTCCTTTCACTGTTATTTTCCTACCTGTTTAACAGAATATAGCCTCAAAACAAAATTATAAATATCTCCTTTGCATAATTTCCTAATTAACCTATTCTTTTTTTCACTAAAAATTACATTATCACTTTCCTGGAAGCAAGCTTAACATATTTATTCAACAGCACCATTGGGACTTTATCAACATAAGTGCTATGTCTATGCTAGGCATAGGTCTAGGATTGCTCAAAACAAAGTCACACTAATAATTTTAATTAGGAATATCTCCTAAACTAAAGCTACAGAAAAGGGAAATTGGTTCAGTAGCAAACCAGCCAGTGTGCATCACAAGCAACAACTTTTTCTGTTAAAGGTGCTCTGGATCTGACTGAAAATTAAGACTTGTTAGAGAGCTTCTTAGTCTCCACACAAATAATTCTCCAAATTTAGACTGAAATCTCTGGTCACAATCACAGAAAGAGAGAGAGAGAGAGAGAGAGCTGTGGGGCCATAGTAGTCATGTGCAGGCTGATGCCCTTCAAATACACATTTGTTTCCAAACTACAGACCCAGATCCATGCAGGTCAGTAGTGGAGGATAAAGCTAAAGTATCCTTAGATTTCTTGAATAAAACAATGTGCAGAGAGAAAAAAGCAAAGCCAACACCAAGCTCTTGGGTATCATAGGTTGAATGCCATATCCAGGTTTTTTTCTGGTTGGAAAGCAAGCTGCTTTAAAAGCTCTTAGTTTCCTACTGCTGCAGAGAGGAAAGGAAATTAACTTCTCTATAAGAAACACCAGATAGAAAACACCATCATATCTAACTCAGTTATTTACTTACTCAGAAACAAGCTTTACAGACATGAACGTAGTCCCCACCAGGCCTACTGGGAATAAGTAGAAACCTGCAGTGAATAAGATATCTGAACAAAGGACCCTTGATTTTTTCTAGAGTTTGCAGGTGAATGATGAATAGGCCTGAACACTGTATTTGAGAACTGGACTCTATAGCTGCCTTCTCTCACACAGTACCAAAGCAATGTTAGGTAAAAGTCTTTGATTGCAGTGGTCACAGCTGCAGCAAAGACAACAGTTTGTCCATTACCACATGAGCCTTTGAGTTATGAATCTTCTCTGCAAAATGTTGTAGCTCAATGGATGGTGAGACATAAAAAACTACATAATATTAAGTACTCTGGAAATAAAACAAACCATCAATTGAGTCCAATGAATTTAGCATTAGGAAACCCTCCAAAAGCAGAATGTTTCAACCTGAATTGCCCACGCTTTGGTAACTCCATCTATAATACAAAAATGTTACAACCACTTTTTATAGTGTGTTATGAAAGACAGTTCATTACCAGTTTAGAAGCTCCCATTCCATAAAGAAACAAAAGTCTTTTTCTCTAGAGGAGAATCAGAATAACATGTCATACAGAGGGCACGGGCTAAGCATTAAGCAGTGAGAGTATGATGGAATGGTGAATCCCTGTATGGTTAAAGATCACTCACATCATGATGAGAGGGGACTGTTTGAAACAAAAAAAAGAATGTATGTGATCATGAAAATAATTATCTCTATTACAATGCAAATTTTAATATCATGATCATACAGTACTAACACTACAAAATTACTTGATACTTAATTTCAGTGTTTCACAGCTTTCAAAAGGTAAGTTTGCAGTTTCTTCTGTATGTAATTATATATATATCTGAAACAATACCTTCTTTTGAATCTTGATAGGAACACTTTCATAACAGCTCTTAAAAGAGCTTAGCTGTACAAAAACAAGTATGGGAGAAAAGTAATGGCAGGTGAAGGGAAAATGAAAAGCCTGACTAGATCACTCATTGAAAAAGTAATATATTACTTCAGATTTTGTTTCCTACTATATTAGTAAAAGTCTTTACAGAAGCACTAGCCAGCAAAAATGTGATATTACTACCAGAATGAGGGACAGTCATCAACAAAGAGAAAATGAAACAATTATTAAAATATTAGGTCCTAATTCTGAAATTTTAAATTCTTCCATGGAAGAATATGGTCTGGCATTCCAAGACTCAAAACTTTTAAACTAGACATTCTCCTCTGCATCCCATCTTGCCTTCCCCTGTACTCTAATATTTAGATAACTGACCTTTTAGATTCTTTGGACATTTTTGTTACCTTTGTAATGGAATTAATTTGTGGGTCTGCTTCTCACAACTATTGTCATTATTAAGTGATAGAGAAAACACTGAAGTGACTAGTCTGACCAAATACTGACTATACAAAAATTCCCTTACATTCCTAGATAACATGAGATATTATAACTAAATTCTATTTCTAAAATGTTGGACCAGATGATCTTTTGAGGTCCCTTCCAACCTGGACTGTTCTATGATTCCATGAAAAACAAAATTTACGTGGACAGGATATATTCCTATTTGAGGGTTTTGGGTTTTTTTTTTAATTTTTTATTAGGTCATATCATCATGGATAGAATTTTAATAAAAAAAACCTCTCTTAGCCAGCTACTAAAAAAAAGCTGTTGAGAGGAGGGGATATATAAAGGGAGTTTTATCTAAGTGAACAAGCAACAGAGAAATGAGTAGTTCGCTAGTAGGATACTAGGGTTTCTGTTCTCCACTGTACCTGACTGCAGAAATCTACCTTGCCAGTCATATTTTAATGATGAAGCAAAGAGTAGAATAGGCCTTTGTGGCCTGAATGTTGCCTCAGTAGGTCTCAGAGAAGTGCAGAATGGTTTGAACAGCTGTGCACACTGCCTTACACCATGACTAAAGTAGTGTTAGAGAATTCAGTTTCCCTGGACACTTCATTCTGATATTTCAGATTCTAAACACTGCTTTGCTTATAACAGCTTCACAGTGTTTTCCACATTTTCTGCCTATTTGTTGTGGTAGCATTCTTGGTTGAGTCCCTCTCATCTCCTACTATGCACTCCCTCAATGTTTCCTTTGCCCTAGCAGCATTCTGTCTACACAGATTTTCAGGACTGCTCACTACTACCAGAGGTCTGATTTCCGCTTACGTCAAGATTTCCTAAGACCACAATATTTTTACCTTGCCTAAACTGCCAGAAGTTGGCAGAAGCCAGTAACAATTTTAATGATGTTTTCTAAGGAAAGATTATGCTCTAACTTCTGTATTTCATGGAGTTTTTTACTAATTCAGACTTAGGTTTTGGCTACATGGCTTGTCATTAAATCCTTACAGAGGTATGGGTTGTTGTTTTTTTCCTGTGAATCAGGCTTACAGGCTAACAGAAGATTTGACCTAGCCTGCTTCTTGTTGATAACAAGTTCACTGTGATCTCAAGAAGACATGCTGTGTATTCATGAGGTTAACCTGCAGCCTATTTGACATTTTATGGAATATTTTGAGATTTCAGTAGAAAGGGGAAAAGAAGGTTAGGAAAGTTGGTTTCCTCACAGGGCTGTCCCTCCCTGTGCTTCAGGATTCATCTGGAAAATTATAAGCTAAGGGAAGCATTGCTGTAGGATGTTCTGCTGAACAAATGATAGTATTTTTTTTGTTTGTTTACCTTCATTTCTACATGATAACATCCTCCACTTTTCCAGAAATGCCTATATAATGTGCAAAATGACATCCCAGGAACACCTTTAATGTCCCCAGCTGCTTGCATTTTGCAATGTTCCGCAAAGGGGGGAAGGATAAATCAGATGTGTTGACAAAGGAGTAATGTGGTTCCTACACGGGGCTTTAAAACACAGTGTATTGAGTAGAAAAGGAGTTAGCATTCTAGTGAATATAAAACAACTCTTTTGGGTTTTAGCAAAAGCAAACATCTACCTTTATGTAACTGGTATAGAATACACTGAATTATTTTGAGCAAGAACTTTCACAGATGCGCTTTCTATTTTGTCGTATACAGAATCTGTTGTCCAAACTGCCAACAAATGCATCACCATTTAGTTCATTCTCACAGGCAACAGACTTTAAAACACATTAAGGATTATGCCAGACTCATATTTAAATTCTGTTTCAGACTTTGTACAGCTCTGGTTATAGTATGCTCTGAACATCAAGCGCAAGCAAAGCACAAAGAAACTGCCACATCAGCAGGACTAACCACAACATTGATATGGAGAATTATGACATTTACCAGCGAAGAGCAGAATACTGCAGTCAATCTGAATGTTAATAAGCAAACTTTTTTCTTATATTCTTTCTTTATCTATAGCAAAGGAAGAAAAGTGTATTAAAAATAGTATCTTAATTGGTAAATAGGCCACCTCAGTTGGCAATCTAGTATTGTAAGTACAGTTATGGAAAGGTGGAAAATAAGATTTAGCCTCCCACTTTCTTGTAAATTACGTCATTACGTGGTTAAATCCTCTGATTTCTGCCCACAGCTAAATGGCATGAAAGCTGATTTGAAGTTCACAATTGCATCTTCAAAATTCATGAAAGCCTCCAAAATTAGGGCTCATCTTTCTGGACTATAAATGTATATCAGAAGTCAAAATTAAAATCCCTGAAAATCTCCAGATGAGGCAGGAATGACTAAAAGCACTTCATCAAGATCTAAGCTCTGTTTAGACCAGAAGAAGTCATGGTGACCCTAAAAATGCTGACAGGCACAAGCAGCTCCAAACTGGTTGCCAAAAAATGATGCAACATCTATTCTTTCACTTCCTTACACAGGGCTGTTTAGTGCTCAAAGGGTCCTGGATACTTGTGAACGCTCTCCAACCCTTCTGAAACATCCAGACTTCTTTTAAACTGTGGCACCCTCTTCTGAGGAACACAGATAACAACTTTGAAGCATGAAGCATAGACAGGCACACCTCCCTCCAGCATGGGAAATGGAATCTTTTCACTCCCCACAGCTCAGTGCAACTGCATGTGGCTGACATTATTTGGTCACACAAATATAATTTTTTTTTTCCTAATACAAATGATAACTTAGAGTTACAGGGGAGCAACTGCCTCTTGATTTTCAGTATTTCAATAAGAAGTATTCTCTTAAAGGTGTAAGACATCTTAGAAATCTGACTAAATACCTTCTCCTAGAAGGAAAAGAAACCCACTCAATCCAAGGCAGTGGAACATCAAATTACATTATTTGCCCTAGAAAACTACTGTATCTCATCTCTGTCAAATAATCACAGCAGCATTTCAGCCTGTGCAACAAAAAAAGTGATTAAATAAACCAATCAACAAAAAAAATAAATATACTTTCAACCTCTTTATATTTGTGGCCCACAAACCTCCTCACTTCATATTTATTAACATCTTCCCCATTTTGCCAAGGTCGCTCAGGGTGCTGAAAATCTTTTCTCATCCAGACAGTAGAGGTAGGGACTCAAAATCTCACACTCAAAAGTTTTTGGTATTATTGAGGGAATCACTGTTAGTATGGACCTTTGCTTCATTTCATAAGAAAAGAACTAGGTGTCCAAGTTTAGAATAGAGGTCACTTTTGTTAGTGTGACAGACATAGTTTGAGGGCACAGAGAACTGAAGATTGAGTTGGTGCCCACAATATGTTCCTCTAAATATCAACAAAAAAGATTAAATAATCCTCCCAAGTACTTTGACCCCTTCCTGTGAATTATTCCTCTAAAGTCAACTCATTTTGGCTACCTTTTCCCTGCAGTCTGCTTTCAGAACTCTCTTTCACCCGTAGCCAGCCAAAAAAACACTCACAATCAGGGAAGAATGCAGAGAAACACAATAACCTATAACAGCATTCTGTTTCAAAAATCCTGAAACAGAGCTACAGCCCCAGGCAGTTTGCAATTCTAGATTCTCCAAACCAAGCCCAACAATTAAACCTGGTAAAAATGAAGTCAGCAGTCTCAGAGTTTGAAACTAGTAGCATCTCTCCTACATCTTCCTTTATTTTTATTATTTCTTTTTTGTTTAGGAAAGAACACTGGAAAGAAAACATTGAGATGGATGGTGTAGAGCTTTAACTGTGCTTATTACTTTGGGTTTACACAATGAGGAATTCATACCTTGTGACTTAATAACATTGATAGCATCATCAATCTTGCCAACAGAAAATGGCTAATCTACTTTAGCAGCAAGTTCATTAAAGGTTGAGTCTTCTTTTTTTATCCTCTAGAAGAGGAAAAGGGTCAAGATAAGGACCTTCCAGAGAGTATTTGCAAACTATTCCTATAAGCAGGCTAATATGGCAATTCACAGCTAGGAAGGAAGATAGGAATGGAAAAATCATAAGTTCTTAAGAAAACATTATAGCACATAGATTAGAAAGGTTATTGCTTAGAAGATTGAAGAGTTTTAAATGAAAGTGGCTGAGGCAGAATAAAATAGATATCCATAAAAAATGAGATTCTAGGAGGAGAGTTAATGATGAAGTGCTGAGCTGGCAGGAGGCCAGCATTGTCCAGATTAGTTCAGTTGAGTAGGAGGGATAATGTCAGCTGACATGCTGGCAGCAAGAAAGGACTAGGAGATGGATGGCAGCTTAAACACAGGCTGGTCCAGCAGTCAATGGAAAGCTTGTTCCAAAGATCAGACTGATTATTCTATCCACTGGGACTTGGGATACTTCAAAGTAAGTACTGAATTCACCTGTCAGGGAAACAGATGGGAAAAGGGTAATCCCATCAGCTGAAAATGCACGACTGGTGACAGATCAGACATATTACCAAGACAGCAGGCTGTGTCCTCACCAGTGCAACACTGAACTTAATACAGGGCAACTTTACTGACATCTTCAGATTTTACTCCAAATTTACACAGAAACTAATTAATTCAGAGTATGACCATATTGGAATTTCCTACCAAGTGCACAGGAAAGACTTCTGTAAAGAAAATCCAGTGCTGTGCAACCAGAAATTGTAGTTAACATTTGTCAGAATTTCATCCACGGGATAGATGTTCAGTCAAGGTAAATTAGCACATTTCCTCGATGCCAGCACAGACTCCATCTCCCTAACAACTTCCATAGGACAGTATTTGCACAGCTATACTCTCTCAAAAGCCGATGTTGAAGCAGCTTGCAAAGCTACTAGGGTAACTGTAGTATAAATATTTCCCACTAATCTTCTAGACTGAAGCTGAAAATCCAATCTTGCTGTGCACCACACTCAGAGGGTTTGTTATTGCAGGAGGAGCTAGAGGGCTTAGCCAGATGGGATCCTATCAGGCCACAGAATTTGAAAATACAGGAAAGCTGATGATGCCTTGCCAAAGGGCTTACAGGGAGAAAAAAGAGGTATTATGAAATGGATAGTCAGAGTGGAATCTAGACTTGGGTAGGATTTGACTAAATAATTATAATAAAACCTAGCATGAGATAGAGGAAACGTTATGGATATGCTCCCTTAGAATAGGAACCAAATGTCCTTAGGATTTGGGACATTTGCAAAAGGATGGGGACAGTGAGCCTAGGAGTATAAAGGTAAACTGGGAACTTTTTGGTTTGATACTAATTTGAGTTAAGGCAGAGGAGTAGCCAACAGCAAGCTGGGACAAGAAAACAGCAAGCAGTGATCAACCCAGGGATCAAGACCTTCAATTCCACACCTAATGGCATGAGGAAGAGGAACTGATCTCTGAGTCAATTCTCTGAAAGAATCTGACCAGGTTAGTGGCAAAAGCTGACACAATCTTTGCTACGCTTAACTGGAGTGTTTCTAGACTATCTTTCCCAGTAAGCAGGGATGAACAGAAAGATTATCAGAACTCATAACCAGACAATTACAATCTATAACATCATCCACATTTTATTTTTCCAGGGATAGCATTCCACTTTTATTTTCCACTCACATTCTATGAACAGGATTAAATGAACTAATTAGGTAAGAGTATGACCTTAAAAATTATGCAAAACAACCCATTTCATGAGTAGCACGTTGGACAAGTATGAAAATGTTTCAATTCTCATTTTATGTGTCCAATTTAACCATTTCATCTTTGATGAGATCATATTTCTCTGATGTCAAGTGTCAATGTGCTAATTTGTGATGCTTTTTTTGTTTATTATCACATTTAATGTCAAAAAGACTCGTCTGCTCTCTCACATAACTGCAAGGAAATTCACATTTTCAGTCTGTCTGAAGTCTCATTCCACCTTCTTATAACTTCACTGATGTCACTTCCGCTTAGCAAAGAATTATATCAAAGATATGTTTCAGAAACCAAATTATTCCCTGAAAATATATCTGGTTGTTTCTTTAACTTTCATAACAAAGACATTCCTGAAATCAAAAGGTGGATATGAAATTTAACACAGTCACAATGCACCAGATTGGAAGATAACAATCACATTTTCCCATAGATTTCAGTTTAAAATTTAGGTCATGAAAGTAATTGATGGAATTATTTCTCCAACTCTCTCTACTTATTACATCCTAACTCCCAACCTCAAACTATTTGCCGCCAACAATATCAATCTTACCACTTTAGGAAATATTGTAAATTGGTATAGCTCTAATCCCACTTAAAGGGAAAAGATTTCCATAGGCAACAATTATAGTTAAAGCACTGACTACAGCCAGGTGCAACACAAGCCATCATACCTCAATCAACAAGTTTGAAACCTTTGATTCAAGACAAGAAATGAGTAATGGAAGTCACTGTTGTAATCAGAAGGCAACCAGCTGCCTTACTTGGATGCTGGAAGGGGTTAGAGGGCAATGCAGAAATCAACATAATAGCAGCCAGAAAAAAATTAGGAAAGCTCATGAAGCATACTTAGAGGGAATGAAATGCTAGTAAGTGAAATTTTTTTTTATTATTATATTTATAATACTATGAAGGTGCTAAAGGATAAATGATTTTTTTAAAACTCCCTATGCAATCTGTCTGGCATACTGTATTCCTCAAGAAGGCCAATCAGATAAAGACTCTGGATGTGATTGAAGAATCTGTAATTCCATCAAATAAGGATTTATTTTTAAATTGGCCTGGCAATCATAATGCATAATACATTTAAAGAGTAGGTATTAGGTGTTTTACTGAGATGCACTGTTAAAGATGGTAGGCTTCAATGCAGAGAAAAGAACAATCTAGATGAAAAGAGCCAAAAAAAGTCAGACTGCTGATTTTGCCTTTCTCCATTTTTTAATTCATGCCCTTGAATAATTACAGCTATGTTCCATGAGATGCTAAGAATCAGCAGTTTTCATGGATTTTATTAGTGTTGGGTTTCTCTGTTACTGTAGTTGGAGAAATATAATCTAAATAGAGAAGTAACAGACAACCCTTCAAATACCTAATAATTTCAAATTGGGCACCCATATTTTCTGGGACACCTCCTGAATTTGCTTCCTGCTGATACCATTTTGTTGCCAGTAAGGGAAGCAATGCAATGTAAAATTCCCAAGGGTCTATTTAGATGCAAGGGGTAAAGGAGGTCATTTGTATTCTTATCAGCTAATTTACACACATTGCTCAACTTTTGACTGTCTCCAAAGCTAGGCTTAGTTTTCAGGTGTCTACAAATCCCTGTCTCTTAGATTTACAATGCTGTTCTTCAAACTGAAGATGCTTTGATGCTTAAATAAGACCAGAGAAAAACACAAGAATTTCAGTTTGCTAGAATAAGAGTGAAAGACTCATGCACTCCTGGGCAACTTCCACAAGTATTCTGGAAGAAAAGTATGTGAAAGTAGATATGGTACACTTATTTTACCCAAAAATACATTACTCTGGAAAATTTTATAAGAGTTCTTTTCTCTTTTCTTTTCATTTTTCTTTTCTTTCCTTTTCTCTTTTCTTTTCTCTTCTTTTCTTTTCTTTTTTCTTTTCTCTTTTCTTTTCTTTTCCTTTTTCTTTTCCTTTTTCTTTTCTTTTTTCTTTTCTGTTTTTCTTTTCTTTCTTTTCTTTTCTCTTTTATTTCTTTCTTTTCTATTTTATTCTTTCTTTTCTTTTCTCTCTTTTGTTCTGTCACTTTTGCCATCTAAGCATGGCATCACAGTTTGTCAGAGAAGCTTGTCTTCCTACCTATAGTCCTATCATGGAGCATTCAACTACAATCCATGATTAATTCTGCTCCTAAGTAAGACAAACAAACATTAAAATTATTTCCATATCTTAATAATAGAGCTGGTACACAGCTGAGAGTCACTAAATTAATTGCAGATTCAATAGCCTTTTGTCAGGTAAGCTTCATGTTCCTTGTATGTCAGTGAGATGGTAGTGAAATTCCAACCACTGAAACAGCATCTTCTGTTCCCTGGCTGCAGCATTGTGGTCTTCACATATGCAGTACTCCTGGCTTGTAGGAGATCCTGCACCCAAGAAATTTTTGCCCGTGTAACTGTTTCTTGTTAAAGGGAAATTGTCATGGTAATCATGTCAAAAGAAGTAGAAAATTCTTGTTCCATACTGTCAATTCTCCTGGATTATTATCTGTCTGATAAAATCAGACAGATAAATCTGTCTGATTTACACTGATGACATACTAGTGAAAGGCTTCAGTTTCCTGGTTTTGTTAATCTTGTATCAATACTTTTTTATTGAACAGCATGTAAACATACAGAAGGACCAACAACAGGCTAAAGCTGGGAGTTGTCATGAAGAAAGGTCATTCATCTCCAGGGAGTCTCTGATCAGTTCTGAGTAGAAACTATTTGCTCTGAGGTGTCAGAAACAAACAAGAGCTCCAATGCATTTCCCTCTGGGGTTCAGCTTTGCTGTGGCATACAATAGGTAAGGTGAGTCAAAAGATAATCTATTCTGCTGTTTGCTTGGAGAAAAGAAATTAAGGAAAGGAAACTAAGACTCCCGTGATTTGTTGGGGTTTTTTTTTCATATGTGACCACAGGGATAGCAGAGAGAGGTAAGCAAGATTTATACCTACTGAGGATCTGACCAACTGTTCAGATAAGTCCTATGAAGCAGTGGTTAGCTTAAGTGACTTGCTCAAGGTGAAATGGTGGACAAATGACAGCACTGAGCAGAAAAATCTAACTCTTCCTCTCCCTTTCTACTAAAGCACTTCTTTCCCAGGCACCCAATTTGGATTTAGCTAGAGGTAGAGTCACACTGACACTGGAAGATTATAGCACTAGCAATTTTGGGGTAGATGGAAACCTATATTGGGCTCTTTTAGCTCCACCCAACAAGAAAGGAAAGAGGAAAAATTCAGCACCATCATTCATTATGATAATCAGCCTCAGTATGTGGCAATATGCTCAAGGGCAGCTTACTCCCACAGAGACTGGATATCTTGAGAAAAAAAAGCAGATAATTGTTTTTGACAAGTGTCTGAACAACTGAAGGAGAATAACTTGAGGATGATTCTTAAAACATAACACAGGCACTGTATGGTGCATTTCAGTTAACTAATATAAGGAGAAGTTGGAAAGGGAAACATTTACTTTGAGGGTGGCTTAATAGCTTTCAGGAATTCACTGCAATACTAAATACATTCTTCAACAAGTGCTACCAGCTATTAGTAAAATTTACTTCAAGAAGCAGATAAAGATTGCCTGCCTTCCTTCTTTCCTCCCTCCCTCCCTCCCTTCCTTCCCTCCTTCCCCCCTCTCCTTCCCTCCTTTCCCCCCTTCCCCCTTCCTTCCTTTTTTTTTTTTTTTTTTTTTTTATGTTTAT
>JAAGNO010012833.1:68354-93177 GCA_033439905.1 Ceryle rudis | reverse complement strand
TCCTCAGCTCCAACCTAAACCTCCCCTGGGGCAACTTGAGGCCGGTTCCTCTTGTCCTGTCACTTGTTCCTTGGGAGAAGAGCTCGACCCCCCCTGGCTCCAACCTCCTGCGAGAGAGCTGTCAGAGCCAGAAGGTCTCCCCTGAGCCTCCTTCGCTCCAGGCTGAACAAGCCCAGCTCCCTCAGCTGCTCCTCACCAGACTTGTTCTCCAGACCCTTCCCCAGCTCTGTTGTCCTTCTCTGGCCACACTCCAGCCCCTCAGTGTCCTTCTGGGAGTGAGGGGCCCAAAACTGACCCCAGGATTTGAGGTGCAGCTTCCCCAGTGCCCAGCACAGGACAACAATCCCTGCCCTGGTCCTGCTGGCCTGTGTCAATAGAGTGAACCTGGTTAATTGGTGATGGTCTCCATAGCACCTAGAGATGGGGAGCCCACAGAAATGCCTTAACAAGTGCCATCCAGGGAACAGAGAAATGCTGGTGTGCACATTGCTGTGCGGCATGCTGCAGTTTGCTGGCTGCTTGCTTGGTAACTGGCAGCGAATTCACTCCCAAATTGACAAGATTCATGTCTTCTGCAATGCTTGGGCAGCAGGGTCCTGTCCGCTCCTCTCCCCTGCCAAGCAGCCTGGCACGGAGAGCAGAGTGCAGATGGAGCGGCTCAGCTCACCTGGGCGCTCCAGGCTCTTGGATCTGCAGTCTTACTGAACTCTATCTGTCTTTTTGCTGGTATTTTCCCAAACTAGGAGCTGGAATTCAAAGCACTGCAGCCTTTACTTAAGTCTCCTTGATGGCCTAAAATAAAAAAGGAGAAACACCATTTTGCAAGTGACAATTGAAATTGATAAGCATGCGATACAAGTAATCATGTATTAATAGCTTTAATCTATCACAACCCTGTCTTAAGAAAAAGGACCCAATTTATTTACCAGAAACTTTTCTGAGCAGTTTGAAACATCATGCCTTTTATAAATAATCTTTGTATTATTTGGATCAACTTTCTCACTTTTTCCTGCTTCTCCCAGATCTGTCCCTGCGTGTGCCCATGAAATTACCAACTAGTTCCAAAGAGAGAAGCAAAGGTAGAGACAGAAAGGAGCTGGCACTGGATAATTTAGGGAATCAGTAATGGGATTTGGAGCCTTTCCACCTGTCCAAACTTTGCTGTTGGGAACTATGCAACCAGCTAATAGGGATAAATGGTTTGTGCTCCTCCCGAAGAAGCAGGAAAACTGCAGAATGCTGGAATGTGGAGTTTTTTCTGAGGGAGAGCTGGAAGTAGAAAAAAAACCCCAACAGATTTATGGAAATTAAGGAAAGAGAGAGGTGGTTTAGAATGAGATCATCAAAGTTAATACAAAAACCCCCTTGGTGACTCTGTCAGGTTGTCTTTGTCTCATCTTCAGTGAACAAAAGATTAAGATAAACATTCATTTTCTCAGGATAAAAGCAATTATTCTCAGCTCTGGGTGTGTTAATGGCTAAACAGGAATAGTTTCTGTGGACAGTTAGAAGGTGAGTGAGTCCAGAATCATTTGTCCAAAATCTTCTGTGAGCCATGAAGTCACATTCAAGCATCGTTTTGTTTGAATGGGGAATACAGGTTACTGAACTTTCTGGGCTTCAAGGTAACTTCAGTTTGGATCTGCTGTAAGCTCTGAACCTGGACCATCCTCTGCCTTCATGTTTCATTTGTCCTTTTCCTGCATATTTTGGCTTGTTGGTAATTTCAGTTTCAGGCTTCATGGCATTCATGATGCAGCCATGATAGGTAAAGAATTTAGAATCTATAATTATCAGCAATTGTGATTTATTTCAGCATTTGAGACGTACAACTTCCAGAGGTTAAAGCAGAAGAAACGATGACATTGCTTTGTATCATCTATTGATCACAAGGGTGTAATAACATCTCTGGCTCTGAGGGCATTGCTGCTTACAGTCAAAACCACAGTTTGCTTTTAGCCTTATCCAAACAGGCTATTAAGCTGGCAGGTGAATTGGTTGTTGCCCTTCTCTTTCCTCCTCAGCTCCTCGGTGCAGTGTATTAACTGCATGAGCATGTTAAAGCAATGTTGATTTCAAGCTAAACCAGTAAAAACAGCAGGGAAAAAGAATGCGAGCTCGGTATCTTCTCACCTCAAAGTTTAGGGAGATGGGAAATGAAAATCATCCAGTCTGAGGGAAAAAATACAATAATTAAGCATTCCTAGTGCATTCCATTGCTCCTAGAGCCTAAACTCAGCTCTGTTTCCCCGGTGCTGGTTTCCGAGCGAAGTGAAAAACAAGCAGCGGAGCACAAACATGTCCTGAAATTTGGAGGAGAATGGGCAGCGTGCATACGGCTGAAGAACCTACGTACCTATCAACAGGAGGTTGGAACCCATCTGAGATGTGGCGGGAACTGGGCTGTGCTTCCCTGCCTGCCCCTGGCCTCTCTGGGAAGCAGCTGCACTTTGCAGCATGGCCCTGCCAGGGAAAAGCTGCCAGGAGGTGCAGAGGGGCTGAGCTGAACTGTGGCCACCGTGGTGTCACACATGAGAAATCTGCAGCTGGGTGGCTGCCTCTGCCCGTGCCTTTGTCACTGAGCTGAGTAAAGAGAGTTTTCTCTTACTCTCCAGCAAATTGTTTTCACTGGAGCTTCGGCTCTGGCAGGATTTTGCTGCCACTGATGTGACTAATCCTTCTGAGGCTGGCTATACTCCTGGCCTGGGAGAAGGAAAGTGATTGGCATGCCCATGCCACCAGGTTGTGCGTGGACCAGGCAGGTGACTGAGCAACACCGTAACCCCTCACGAGCATGCAGCGCAATGCCCGGCGACGGAGCTTCCTTAGCAGGGGGTGTGGGCAGGCTCCATTCTGAGGACCTTTCCACCCATGTCTGGTGGGGGTTCTTCCCAGCCAGTCCCCACCCTTGTCCCCATTCCTGGCACCCCGCTGGTCACATCTGAGCAGAAGGGTGACAACTGGTGAAGCGCGTGAGCCTTCCTTCGCGCAGAGAGAGGCGAGACCTGAGCACGCAGCTCAGCCAGGTGACTTGCTTTAGTCTTTCTTTGCTACATGACACTTTCAGAAGGGGCCTGGCAATACCTGGCTTTTCATTTTATTCCTGGACAAGTGCAACCTTGCAATGCGTGTGCACACGCTCCCTTTTCCACGGGATAAAATATTCAGAATAATCTAACAATTTTAGAATAATTTTAGCATTTTTCCTCTTCCTACTTGTGAACTATGCAGTGATAAAATCTCCTGGAAGTGATTAAAATCCCTGATTGATCCCACAAGTATTTTATTTCTTTTTAATTATTTTTCTTGTGCATGACAAATCTCAAATTATATGCAGTGTTTGTTTTTACTCCTGTTATTTTTAATTGTTTGTTTGGTTTTTTTTTTCCCCCTTGTAAGACTGGAGATACAAAGCTATATTCCCCTGAACGTCATCGTTACTGCATCTCTTTAGCAGTCACACCCACACCGTATCCATCCAAACTTGTTACCTCTGCTGCTCTGGTCAATAAATAAATAAATAAATAAAAAGAGAAAGGAAGAGATTTAACAAGGCCAGCTGCGATTTTCCTAACAGGGTTGGAATCAGCCAATTGGAAGCCTTTCCTTGGTAGACGCTGTTGAGACACTGGAACCCTCATCCCTGAGGTGAGTGCAGCCCGCGCTAGCACCGCGGCGCGGGGCGGTGGAGGGTGGTGAGCTGAAGGCTGACAGCCTCCTCTATTTATAGCACCGGGAGCTTCAAAGTGTGAGGCAAGCTGGTGTTAACACAGCGCCCGTTTTCTTCTGTCTCATCACGGAGTAGCATTGTTTGTAGGAAGTCATTTCTGCTTGAGAGAGGGGAAAAAAAAATTGGTGCTTTTTCACCAGGTTAACTAGGAGGTGTTTGTGAAATTAAGAAAAAATAATAGTCACTGTTCAGCGAATCACAGAATCCCAGTATGGTGGGGGTTGGAAGGGAGATCACCTTGTCCAATCCCCCTACTCCAGCAGGGTCACCCAGAGTGTCGCAGTGTCCAGGCGGGTTGGGAATCTCTCCAGAGAAGGAGACTCCACAACCTCTCTGGGCAGCCTGGGACAGGCTCCCACAACCTCACACCAAAGAACTTTCTCCTCCTGCTCAGCTGGAACCTCCTGGCTTCCAGTTGGTGCCCATTGCCCCTTGTCCTGTCACTGGGCACCACTGACCAGAGTCTGGCCCCATCCTCTGGCCCCCCTAAAGGGGCCCTTTAACTCTTGCTCAGCCTTGCTCAGCTCCCCTCTCAGGCTGCTCTGCTCCAGCTGAACAGCCCCAAGGCTCTCAACCTTTCCTTGTCAGAAAGATGCTCCAGTCCAAGACTTTAGTCTTTTCCAAGACTTTAGACGGTTTAAAGGCCATTATGTTGTCTGGCAAATGTAGAAAGGATTATCAATAAACAGAATGTAAAAGAAAGAGGAAAAATGTGATGAGACGCATCAGTTAGGCTCCTGTTCTCTCTTTCCCTCTTCGGCCCCGTCCGTTGTGCTGCCAAGTGGTGTATGGAGGTCTGGGTTCTCCATTTCTGTCCAGGGAAAATGCACAGAAACCTGCTTAGACTAAAAGAGTGCTTGAATTAAGTAGAACAGCTTGTTCTAGCAAGTTCATTTACAGTTTGCAAGGAGTTTTTCCTTTTCTACCTTTCCCCTCTGCACTTTCTTATGTAATGCTTGCAGAGATACCCAAGTGCTCAGACAGAAGTATGCCAAGGCTTTGTCTTTCTGCAGTAGGATTTAAATAATTCCCACTAAGTCATGGTTTTACAGAGACACCCAGTATGCAGAACACACCAGGATGTTCATAAATCGTTAGAGAACAAGGACAGAAACTCTCAAGTGAAGGACTACTTGTGTTTTGACAGTGTCACCTTTTCTTGTAGACCCTGGGGGCTCCCACACACCTTCCAGAACTAGTTTATCTTTGTCTCGCACAAAAAGGTGATTGGAAATCACTGGAAATGCAACAACCCTAATTTCACTTGAAAGGAGGTGTTATTTGTGCACATTTTAGTGTACTGAGCACCCACAGCTTATTTTAATTCTCGCAGTTCAATAGAATTCATTAATTAAAAAAAATAACAACCAAATAAAAGAAGCTGCTGCACCTTTTGAACAATGAAACAGTTGGACGTAATTTGTACATTTAGAAGCAGACAATATTTTTAGCTCTTTAACTTCTTGCTCACAGAAAGCAAAGCAAAAGCAATAGACGTGGAGAAAATAGATGGGAGACGATGGTTTGGCCTTAAAGGTAGAGCAAATGTCCTCACGGATGCATGAGTGCTGTGAAAAGGAGGAAGGAATGACCCACACAGATGTGAAGATGGATGAGTTTGGTGCTGGTTTAGTATTTCCTGTGCAGCTCCAGCTCAGACCTACCTCCATGAATCAGATCAACCGGGAGGACAGCCGGAAAAACTGATGTTGGCTGTGGGAAGGGTCCTGAAGTCAGTGAGAACAAGACTAGAGCATGTGGGAGTGGCAGGAGGAGCCAGAGGCCGTGTGGGCAGCCAAACAGTTGGAAGTCCCAGACTTTGTTACCCGTTTTAAGGTGCTGTGTCAGCTACAGAATTCCCTTGTGACCTTGACCTGAGGCTACAGCTGTGAGACCCTGGGGGTTGTTTCTGAGCATCTCACCTTCTGTGCTGGATCTGGTCATGCCCCTTCTCCGTATGTGGGTTAGTCCCTGGTGTGGGCTCTGTGGAAAACCAGGTTCTCCTACCAGGTCCCATTTGCAGTGCTTGGGGGACAGGTCTTGCCATGCCGTGGACTCACAGATTGCTCTGGTGGCAGCCTAAATCTGCTTTTTTCACTTTGGTTCTTCACATGCATAATAGATATGATAATTTTCTACCTCAGATAGGGCAGTCCCTTTCCTTAATAATAAAACATCCACTTAATAATTACAAAGTACTAATTTTGATGAATGTATGTAAATACAAAGCTAGGTAAGGAGCTTCTCAAGTCCCACTATGCTGAAGCCACAATATGGACAATTAACTCATCTGAAAACCAGACACTTATTACAGTCCATCTTCCTGCAAAGTTTCTCCCTGCCTGCCCCATGATGGGCTCCATGAAGTCAATAGTGCCTTAGGTACCTGGATCTGGCTACAGGCAACTGATTGTCAGGAGCAGGGCTGTGAGATATAAATTCTGGGCTAAATCACAAGTGCTAATCAAAGTTTACTTTTAACTTGGGCTCTCTGAAGTGAGAAAAAACTCCCTGAAGTCCCTAAGAGTCCTTCCTCTGTAAAGACTTTCTGGTTTTAGCTCCTTACATTTCTTTAAAGAAATAACTTCCACCCCTGATACACTCTCTCCTGTATTAAAGTCATACATTTTTAGGTTGCTGAGGTGAGTTGGCCTTAGGCCCCTTAATTAAAATGTACCTGAGGCCTTAATTAATTTGTAGGACTGAACAGAGGATGATGTCCCAAATAACTTCGAAGCATTGAGCCGAAATGCTGTACTTATCAAAGCAAAAATATTGAATCAGGGCCAGGTGTAATATTTTTGCATCCTTGCCAGAAGTGGAAAAGTTTTTTGAAGGGAAGAAAGTGCTCTTAGATACATTCTGGGTTTGTGTGGTGATGTTTGTGTGGTGATGTTTGTGTGGTGATGTGCTCAGGCTCTCACAAGAACCACTGATGCATTAAGGAAAAAAAAAAAAAAGAATAAAGGAGGGAATAATACAGAATAAGGAATAAGACAAATCAGTTCCCTCAAGTCCCTTTGCTGCCTAAGTCCAAAACCATCTGCTGCTGACTTCAGCTGGAGCATGATGGTGAAGGCTGTGACCAGTCTTGCCTCCTTTTTTCCTGAGAAGGAACATCTGCAGCTCTCCGAGGTCTTGCCAATAGAGGGCTCTGTTGGTTTGAGTTAAGTCACGAAGAAGGGGGGAAACTAGACTTTGGGCGGGGGGAAGAGCGTTAGGTTGCTATAGTAAATCCTATAACCTATATAAAAGTGGAGTCAGCCGAAGTGAGTTGAAAGCAATGCTTTAAAGGGCCATGGTTGAAGTGTTTTGGTGTTGCTTGGTTTAGGTGTTTCGGAACACTGATGCTGGCTGACTCGGTCTATCTGCTTTCAGAAAGGTGGTGAGGGGGTTTAGGAGTAGGAAGATATTAGCAGTGTGATCATTTTAAATGACCTGCAGTGTTTAAAGCCTACCAGAAATAGAATGACATGGCTATACATGCTTTCCCAAATATTCTTTTCAGTCGCCTTAGCTCTATGTAAGCATAGCACACAAAGATAGATGTGCATGTTAATGACGAAATGAAAGCAACTTAAAGGGAAATATTTGCTTTCTCAGCTAGCTGGAGTTTTTATTATATCCCACTTAAGCTGGAACGTATTATTGGTTCAACTCTAGGACGCCCATACAATAAACCAAAAAAAAATAACCTAGCGTCTTTCTGGGGTGTTTAACTGCTGCCCAGTGCCTGACCTCTCGCTCTGAACAACGTCGTGATGCCCTGACTCACCTCCTCACTGCCACAGTAGGCCTTCCTCATCTACTTTGCCATTCTTCTTCTCCATTTCTCAGTGACTGGAAAAGTGCTGGTCTCGTGGCATCTTCATCCTTTCTCAGCGTGGCCAGCCCACAGCGTATAGGTTCTATAGTGCACAGCAAAGGGAATTCACGGTTGTTTTCACGTGGGCAGAGCTGAAAAGGGAAAGTGCAAACAGGACTAGGAAACGTGCTTATACATGCATGAGGGCTGGCATACTCATTTGCATATAAATATATAGGTATATCTTCTTAATGGGAGGCTGTGATGATTTTTAGGTGCGCTTGCCTTCTTAAGACACAATCTATATGGCTAAGCAAGCAAAAAAAACCAAAACCCTCTCGATGTAAATGTGTGGTTACGTACATATGTACCTAAGAAAAACATATATCCAGTGTATAATTTCAGTGTTTATGAACAGAGTGCGCTGAAGTTCGTTTTATTGAGCAAGCACAGTTCAAATCCCATTTTTATGCAACGGTGCAGTGACAAGTTTCCTATAAAATATATATGGGCCGCAAATAAAAATACTTTAGCTTTCTGTTCTTACATTTTTTTCCTAGTAATGAATGCAGACTTAGACTTGGGCAAATATAAAATGATCCTGCTTTCGGTATAAATGTCCCTTCAAAAATCAATTCCAATTTCATCTTTGTTTTAGAGAAGAAAAAAAAAAAAAGAGCAAAAAGAGCAAAAAGATCAGGACTATAAATAATGACTACCTGTGGTTTCCATAAATAAATATCTCCAAAGCAGTGGAAAGCTGTAGAAATGCATGGGTATTTGGATATTTTATTTTCTCTTCCCTCATGAATTTGTGGTGTTGCCGGAACGTGTATAGATAGATGGCTAGATATGGGGTGGATTCAGATTCAGCCATTTTCTCCCAATAAAAACATATGTTTCCCTGTTGATGTCGCTTTTTTTTTTGTCCTTTGGAATGCATTAACACCTTAATAATGGAGAGACCACAGTAACGTATGGTCTACCTATGACGTTTTAAGAAAATATCTCATAAATATGAATCTATAGGTGCAAGGAAGCTGTATATGCTCATGCCCATGTTGTAAATCATCCATCCTTTGTTTAGAAAAAAGAAAAAAAAAGGTGGGGGAGGAGGGAGTGAGGCTTTTCTCACTGGAACCTTTTCATCTTGTCTGGCGAGGGCTCAGAAATACAGCCACTGACACTTACCCAGGTATTTTTACAAAGTCACGTCCCATTCACTGTTTAATCTTTAATTTTCAGGAAGGGAGAATCTTGTTCTGCTTTCCAGCCTTGCAAGAGAGAAATGACGGCCTTTCCCCACCCCCAGGTTACAACTTTCACTCGTAATCCCCCCTCCCAAGGAAAGAAGGAGATAATGTGATGGTATGTACAACGTGAACTGATTTGGGAGCCTTTCAGCTTAGCCTCTGCAGTGGGCGAAATGGCTACAGCTCAATTCCGCCCGTAACCGCGCACGCCGTTTTATTCTGGGGTCCGTGCTCCGTTTGCCCAGAGAAAGGCAACTACACTAAGCAACCTCACATGCAACAATGAAGAGAGTGGAAACTGTATTGTTGCATTAATTGCATCTCACAGAGGTAACATTATTAGAAGGGGAATAATAATAAAAAAAAAAAAAAAAAAAGAAAAACACCTTAGAAACCAATAGCTCAGCTGACAGTGCTTATCTTGAGTGTCTGGCTTCTAATAATACCAGACTGGAAATACTGGTGTGCTACAGTGTTTTATCCTTCTCTTTCTTCAGGGCAGATTGGTTCAGCCAGCACTTTATTCCTGCAAACAATATTCCTACAAAATGGATTGCTCGATCTCAACGTGCTACCCGGCGCTGCTGACTAATAGGATGTTATTCTGTCCCTCCCTCACCCCTCTGCAATCAACAAAGCAGGCGCAGCAGCGGAGTGTTTCACGGGCATTTGGGGTGATGTTTTGCCTCGCTTGATTGGAAAGTATTTCTGAGGAGGGGAAATAAGCTCGCCCCCCTTCCCCCCGCCCCAGACTCTCCCCTCTATTTCCATTGCTGATGTTGCTGAGAGGAGCTCCCTGCACGAGGTGGAACAGGGAGTGCAGGAGATCGGGATACTTCACAGGGTACAAAATCCATGACTCGCTGGTTGCTTCTCCCATCTGTGTTATTAGCACCGTATAGATTTAATAATTAGGTGATTGAAGACATTTTGATGATGGAGCGGTTCCTATGATCTGCAAAAGAAAGCATCTGTTTTCCTCATGTACCAATTAATTATTTATGCGGCAGAAAATCCAGTAGACTACCTTGAGGATGAGCAGGTTGGGTGTTTGTGTAACAACAGCAAGGCCTGGCCCAGAAATTCTGTCATTCTGACCTTCAAAGTCTCTAAAACAATTAATTTTCAGCCAAGGAGTAAACAAACAGTCCTCTCTTTGTCTTCACTTCCACCTCACTTCTTGCCCTCCTGTCCTCACAGAGGGCCTGTCAGCTTAAACATCACCTTGCCTTTTATTTTCCATTTCCTGCCTCTGTATTTTATTAGCACCTTTTTTCTGGTTTACAGTCCCACACACTGATTCAACAGCAGCTTCATCCCTCACAAGCGCTGCTGCTAACGATATATGTGCCAGCGCTCCGGCTCCTCGAGGGTCGTTATCAGCAGAAAAGCCGGTGGAAACTGTGCCCGGGGTCCCCCCACGGTAGCAGAAATAACCACGCACACCAAATGGTAGGGACCCAGCCCCAAGGGCCTCTGGGTCAACTTCATCCTGCAGCTGCAAGCCCCCTTCACGGCAACATGGTGGCAGGGGAGAAGCGTGAGGAATCACATAAAACAAACCATCGTGGGCTCCCAGAAATTTCTGTAGCCCCCAGCACTGTACATGGTGGGGGCGAGGGAGCCTCGTAGCAGAGTTCTCCAGTGGGAAAGCCTGGGTGTCTCCAGGCGAGGCCAGCTCTCGCAACCCGAGACTCCCAAAAAGGATCTCTCGCCCAACAGCATGGCCATGTTGGGGCTGGGCTCACAGAGATTTAGGCAAAGTTTTTTAGCTGACTTCATCTGAGAAAGTTCCCTGGACATCCAGGTTTGTATGCTCTCCGTCCGGCACAGGCTAAACCAAAACATAGCCAGAGTGAATTATTAAACTCTGTGCTGCATTACATATGGGTTCAGCAGGGTTCAGTCGGCCCAGAAAGCAAACCACATGACCGACTGTTGTACGTTTCATAACAAAACCACAAAACTCAATCTCAAAAAACACGGCCCTGTCCAGGGACAACAAAAGTTTGGGTTTTTTTTTCCTGTGAGTCTCAGCAGAAAAGGTCTGCAGAGCCCAAAAGAGTTGCACAAGCATCAGCTGGTTTCATTTAATAAAAATAATTAAAATAATCATAATAATCACCACTTGGATGTCTTTTCTTTTTTTTTTTTTTTTTGTCCAATGATCTCAAAGACATTTTACTAATCCAGGCAAGTATATTTATTTAAATGTAACAAGTGGTAACACAGATTCAGGCAGGTCAAGTGACCTACCCAAGGTCATGTTCTGAACCTGAAGCAGAAGGCGGAATGCACATTTTTGAACTCAAGTGCTCAATAGAAAAGCCACTTCCCCAAAACAGAGCTCCTACAATCTCCCCAAAACTCAGAAGTTTGTATGAGTCAGGGCTTCACTGTGAGACATTTTAACCAAGTCTAATTTGAAGCTTGGACACTAGGACAGATGCAAATGAGGCGCTTCCCAGGAAAGAGAAATAGAGGTCCAACAGGGAAGGAAGACTACAACCAAGAATGACCGGGGAGAAAGGAGAAGGGGAAGAGCAAATCCATGAGAGAAAGCTGGAAAATCAGAGACACTTTTACAAATTTCCCATCTGGAAGAGCAGGGTAGCGCCAAAGATATCTGGGTGAAAGGATTGAAGGCAACATGGAGAAAATACAAAGATGAAAGAACTTACAGTCTAGAATTGAACAAGCAGGAAAATCAAATCAAACCCTTCCCAGTCAGGCACTTGGGATATGGTGGAGTGCGCTCTCACCAAAGCCTTGGGCAAAGGTGTCAGTCAGCTTCCCTGAGCAAGCTGCCCAAGCGCTCTTCTCAACAGGACTCTCACCTTGGTGAGTGCTGGGAGCTGGCACTGCAGGTCCTCAGAAGAGGATGACTTCCGCACTCAATCTGTTGAAAACAAAGCCAGATTATACGCAGAGTGGTCAATGCATCCCGCTTCATCTCCCGCAGTCTCTGCAATGGGACACAGGTTGTCCCTTTCTGTGCCTACTGGTGCACGGGGTCTGCAGCAAGGCTCTGACATATGTCTCCTGAGCCTGCCATCCAACTCAAGATTTCTGGGTCTTTTAAGGGAGAACAAAAGCTTCTCTGTATTGTCACAGCCTGATCATTTCAAGTACCCAAATTCTGCTAATGGGGAAAAACAACCCAGGGCTAAACTTACCTTCCTTGGGAATATCTGCACCCAATAGATACCTCTCTCCACTGCTCCATGTCTCACAATTTCAGGTTGGTTTTGAACCCTGATGAAGATCACTTGGTCTTCTTTTCCAGTCCCTGGACTTCCTAATGCCTAATCATCTTTGGATGAGGCCATATCTTCTTGCAAGTGATGAGAGCTGCTGTTCTTGTCAGGGTGGATTTTCCCTCTTCCTTCATTTCCATAACGTTTCTCTTCTGTTTACTTTCCCATTGCTCTCCTCATGGCCCCAGTTCAGGACAGCATGTAAGCACATGTTTAATCTCATTGATCTCATGGCACCCCATGTATGAAGGAAAACACGAGTCCCTTTGCCCCATGCCTATTTATGAATTTTATGTTAAAGAGACATGAGGTAAAAGTCAGAAGTGGCTGCTCCAGAGTGGACTGGAGAATGGGCTTCCTCCTCCTCTCTGCCAAAACCTCAAACAGCCAAGCTGGTGATTCCAGCAGATGCTTCCTCTCTGGTGTATGTGTGCCCAGGGAAGCCACGACTCTTTAAGAAAGTCTAATGCCCTTGGCAGAAGAGGTGAGCATGCCTTCTCTCTCCAAAACTGATGGGAGCTTGGGAGCTGGAGCACATCCATGGGAGATGCAGACAGGAAAGTCCTGAGGCAGAAGAGGCAGTGCAGTCTGGGTCTTCCATGGGTGTTTTAACCCCTTTGAACACTTAAAAAGAAGTGTCATTCCCCCGGGGGCTTGCACAGAGCCCATCCTGGAGGTATGCTCCTTTAGGCAAAGAGGCCTTTAGTGCCTAGGTCCTCCTGCTTCTGCTGTTGTGCTTATCCTTGTCAAGCAAGAGGCTTCCCCAGACAGGTGCAGAGCAGAGATGCTGAAGCTGTAGGGCCTCACTGTCAAATCTTATGGGTCTGAGGGGTCTGGGCATCCCCAGCACTAGGATGAGCTGAACGAGGGTTTGCAGGATCTTAATTTTCACTTGTGAATTCTCCTGTGTCCTGCTTTAGAAGACTAAGTGCTTCCTTTTGTTTGGCTCATTGTCTGTCAGGTAGGAATTATAACGTCGCTTTCTTGTACTTCTATTAATTTAGAATATATGGGGGGGATTTTTGGGGGGAGCAGGGAAACAACACCTTTTCACTATGCACATGTACAATGTCTTGTACAACAGGACACCAAGCCCAGTTATATTGTTTAAGTGGCTGCTGTAAAACAAGTAGCATATAATAGGATAGTCTAGCCTCCCTCCATATGAATATACCTAAGTTTCCTTTTCCGCTGCACTGAAGTATCCAGCTGTTCCCTCCTCTACAAATACATCAAGAACATGTGAATAAAACACTGTTTGTCCTGTTTCCCAAGCAGGCACTCATACACCTGCACCATATAGGTGTTCTGCGCATGCAGGGTAGACCAGACACCTTTAGAGCATGCTGGGCATACGATACATAGGCAGACCATCTGTACAGCGTATGCACAGCAGGTCTGACAGTTTTTGGATTCATTAGACATAGTGCATGCATGCCATACAGGTCACCTCCCCGGTGTGCAGTTGACCTACCCTGAATTTCTGGATGTTTAGCAGCCGGGCTATCTGAAAGGTCTGATGGGCAGGTCGAAATTCTGGATAAATATATGCAGTGTTGGGATTCCATCCCAACAAAATTCCCAGGTGGAGAAAGATGGGACGCCCAGGGAAATGCGTACATGTGGGAGCTCACGATGCTGAAAAAGAAAGGATGGTTCATCTGTACCTGTCCATATCTCTTCTGATCTATGCTGCTCTGCCTTGTCTAATACTTATTCTTCTCAGTCCAGTGCCCAGGCTGTTCTGAAAGCTGGGGGGTTGTGTCTACTCTGCTACTCTGAATGTGCAGGGCTCTCTGTGGTTGCCCATACACACGCAACCCATCTCATAATGCATAGGCTGGTTGTAATTGCTGCCTGCCTTTCTGTGCCTTGGAGTAGATGTTCTGAAATGTTGTTCTTGGTCATATTTTGTAGCACTTTGGCGAGTCTTTTACTCAGCCCTGCTAGTTTTTCGTGTCATCAATACAGCCTATCTAATTCCATTGACATAGGTGCTTCATTCCTAGTAAGACCTCAAACAAAATATTCTTAAGAAAATCTCAGGAATCCCATTATTGCCAATTTTCAAGCCATCTGTTACTTCTCTTGAAGTCCCTGATCTTGAATTCACACGCTTAGGCAAGAAAACTCAGCCTTCCCTGAAAAAGGAAAAGTAAGTTTTCTAGCTCGTGAAAGGCTCCCACCTGGAATAGCAGAAAAGGACCCTGAAGTGATCGTGTGTACATTTTCAAGCCAGATTACTGAGCTCGTGCCCTGATTTGCAGGTCCTGCCTCTCAGCATTGCTTTCTGCGGAGGACTGTGAGCTTGCCCGTCGTGTTTTGGACCTTTCTGCTGGGGGCAGATGACACGCCGTGGAGTGTGGTGAGACGAGGAGAAGGACGGCTCTGCAGCGCTGCACTAGAGAGGTATCCTGAAGTCTTCTCAGCCGGAGGAGGGGGACTGTTCCTCTTGCAGTTGCATTGTTTTATGGTGGTGTCATGCAATGAGATGGTGACGGTTGTGGTTGTAACCAGCAGGCGGAGCTGAGCTGAATAAACAAGAGCGAGCTATTCATAGCCATGAGGAGGGCAGAGCACTCCTCTCCTAGCAACAAAACCAGCAGAAGAGCTTAAAAGCTCTGCCCAACTGGTGAAGAAATGTGTGTGCAAAATGTTGATGTTTCTCCCTTCCTGAACAGTGCCTGCTTCATCGCAGTGTGATGCCTGGAGACCTCTCACGTGCCCTGCTCCCTCGCTCCAAAACCTCTGTCTGATCTTAGTGATGCGCTTTTGCAGGTGGTGGCAGGGTCTGTTTTCAGGGGTTTGATCAGTGAAAACATCCTTTCTGTTTTAAAAAGACAAGGAGATGAGACGTGGAAGTCAGGGTGCAAACCTGTGCTGTGGGCTGCGGCAGCTGGGAGCTCCTCACAAGGGTAGGAAGAGCAGGGACACGCTCTCCCCTGCTGTCTGCCCCACGGTGGGTGCTGGACCATCTGTGTTTCAGAGTACCCACAACCAGCTGGAGGGCTGCTGTGTCATGTCATTTCTCTGCTCACTTCTCATTATCACAAGGCCAGTTACATCAACACCGGCATGTAGGGGCTGATGTTTTTTTTTGTTTTTGTTTTTTTTTCAGGGGAGGAGGAAATCCTAGGGCATAGCTTTGGAAGCTTTGGGTGTAGGTATGTGATGAAGCCCACAGCAGGGGAATAATACCGGGGAAATAAATGTGCAGGGACGTTTTGCAAAGGAAGCTAGCACGCCCAGCCATTTGAAAAATTAGGCATGTAGTAGCAAGGTACTGACAAGTGTTCCACACACCTGTAACACCGCCAGTAAATCAAGCAAAAGCATTTGTCAGCTCGTCATTAGGAGGGTAATGAGGTAAGTACAACAGAATTTAGGGCAAGCAAAGAGGCCAGCATCCCTCTGCAGGAGATACTGCCAGAGACAAAGAAGAGTCAAAGTTTAAAAGAAAACATGTAGACTGCAAGCAGAGGGAACCCTGTCCCTCATGAATAGCGTCCCCTGCTCTGACCTCTGCATGGTGCAGACATACAGTCATACCCCTCAAAAGGACCAAGTCTACCTTCATACTGCTGCTGCTGCCATGTAACGACTGATGCAGGCCCTCAGGACCACACGCTTCTGATTTCACCAGTTCATAAGCGTTAACAAGTGCCCCTGAATCAACGTACAGGTCTTTTGATCTCTGGCACTCCACGATGAGCAGCTTGTTAACAGATATCATAGTTTTCCAACAAGTTTTCAATGTGTGAATTTAATAAATCTTTGGGAACAAAAAAGGAGGGGGGGTAATCATAGTTTCAATTACAGCTTCTATCTGAAAGCAGCATACTAGGCTTCCAGATCTCTCACAAAACATGCCACCACTTGAACTCCAGGAGTAATTATCTTTTATGGGGTTTGGCGAGAAGAGAGGGCCTCGACTCATGGTTTGCCATTTGGTTACAAACTATTTGCTAAATAGCAGGAGAATGATCAAACCTAAGAATCCTGGGTTCTGCTCGTAGCTATAGGACCTAGAGGTTAAAATAGCAGAGGGGACAACCAAGTCGCATAAATTTAGCCTATCCAGATGAAAGGCAGAGTAGCTGAAGGGGTAAGAGGACTGTATTCTAGTCTCAATGAATGCCATACTGTGCAGCTTTTTTCTTTCTTTCTTTTTTTTTTTTTTTTTTTTGTATTGTGGAAGGGTTAGGTGTGCAAGGGGTCACGGACTAAAGCCTTGGTCAGCAATTAAACTTAGGAAGTGCCCTGAAATGTGAGTGAAATAGCAGTAGGGGAAAGCTGGTGATGTAAATTGTGCTTCCTCAGTGCAGCCTCTCTGAGTCTGCAGGAAATTCAGCCTGGCACTCTCACTTAGTGTACCTTATTCAGCTGAAAAAGCTAAAGCCAGGTACAGCTAAGAGTAGGTGATAATGATAAGACAAGAGAGAGCAAAGAAAAAGGAACAATTGATTTAATGCCTTCTTCATTTGTGTTTCAATAAATAAAGATGCTAATAGAAGGCTCTAAGGCACCTTACTATGCAATTAACACAACCAAAGAGAAACCAAACTACGAACCCCTCCCAAGCATCATGAAAGGATTATCCAGAATGTGCTCTGCCAGCTCCCAGAGGAAAAAAAAACCAAACAAACCTTGTTCCAGCCCTCCCAACCTCTCTCTCCAAAGGGTGTGATTTGCAGCACTTGCCCCATGGACTTCTGCTGGAAAAAAAGACAGCAAACCCCCAAGTGCCACTGCTGCCCCACCAGGGACCCCCTACACCCTCTGACTGCTCATGGACTGAGGAAATAGGCGATGCTGCTAGTGACTGCTGCATGGGAAATGGATACAATGGGCTGCTCTGCTTTCTCTGGTAGTGCCTAGCGGGAAAAATGTCTCGCCCAAGACCCTGATGACATTAAGGAATATTGTTGGCCCCAGTATAACAAGCTGAAAAACCTCTGTGTCCTAAAGAAAAAAAAGAAAAGGAAAAAAAAAAAAAAAAGATTTTGCCAGGACTTACTTCACTAGCAGGACTGTTACATGCTCCAAGCTCATGTTAGTGTTTCCCCCACTGCCATGCAGTTTGAATTGTTTCTGTTTTCCATTAGCATCTCTTGCCCAACGCTGCAGCTGCACACACAACCCTCTCCCTGCTGGTGGGGCCAGGGCTGGAGCTGACAGTTCTCCCACTCCCAGCCCTCATCTCAGCGGGGCCAGCCGGCCGCCTTTCCCCCTGCCTGCACCGAGGACTGTCAGAGGGTGACACAGCACTGACACTGCTGCCTGTGCCAGGCTCCCCAAGGCAGGGGCGCACTGGCAGTTCAGGCAGGGCTGTGCACATTTCAGGTGTGGTGCCCAGGTCCTTGCTTGTCCTGCACAACAGGCAAAGGTCTGTGCTTGGGTTCAGGTGGATGAACCTAGGTGACAGCTGGTAACCAGAGACCAGTTTTCCAGCACTTGTGCTCAAGCATTAAGCCAAGCCAATTGCTCTCAGAGTTGGGGAAGAGTGGTCCAAAGTCACCTGTGAGTGATCAGTTTGTGCTGTAGGAGAGTCTCTCGTGTCCCCTCTCACCAGCCCAAATGATCTTCCATCCAGCCTTTCACCCTGGAGCTCCTGAGATGGTACAGTACTGCAGGGCATACACATCAGGCCAGGACAACATATTAGGGAATGGGATGAGGCAGAAAGAATAGCATGTACCTGTGTGTGTGATGGTCCAAAGAAACCTAGCAAAGCTGGGGCATACGGCTAGCACCCAGAGTAAGAGGGCACAGAGGCTGGGTGCCATGAGTGGGGACAGCAGGGGAACTAAAACTTCAAATTGCTGGTGTTTTATTGCTGATTTTTGCTGCCCAAATATCTGTTGTTATTATCAGGCAAATTAACAACCACAGTTACTGGAAAAAAACCCTCTGCTGTAGTAGTGGCTCTCTGCAGTTGTTAGCCTGACCTATCTGCTCCAGATTCAGCATGAGCTGGTATCTAGATCATCTAGGTGACTGCAGAGGTGTCAGGGAGCAAGCCCAGACTGGCATAACACACAGTGCTGAACACTGCTAGGCCAAAAAGAAAGAGCATACCTGTGTGGGCATAAAAAGGACCAGTCCAGTAGCTGGTTCTCTAGAACTCTGGCAGAACTAGTGTGAAAAGGAGCACAGCCTCTTAAGTCATGTGCGAGCTAGGTACAGGAGACTGACATTACCTCCAGCCTTGGTAGCTTGGCAGACCTTGAAAGCACAAGTGGTCTTGAACAACAGATAGTGGTTTTGCTAGGTTAATCCTTACATCTCCTCAGCTCTGGCTCTGCCCTCGAAGCTGACCTCTGACCATCTGCTCCATCCAACACATAAAGTCCCACAGGATGAAATTACAAAGAGAAGATGTTCAGCACTACAGTTACTTCCATTTGTCTGTGGACTCTACAGCTTCACAGTCACCAAGTATAGCAATAACTGGAGGGATCCTTATGAAGCAAAGCAGAGTTCCCAAAGCAGGGGTAGGTACTTGGGAATCACAGTTGCATACATCTCTACTGTGATGGAGATGACACCTGGTGACAAGGCAGTCTTTATTAAAGCAACACCTCACACATCTGGGAGGTCAGCCAATGACCTCAAGAACCAATCTGCATAGTCCTGAAGTGTTTGTCACAGTGGTGACACTGATACCTATGCAATTAGCTATGAGAGTTAGCTATGCTGCTGCTGCTAATTCTGTACTGGAGCATACAGGCATAGCAGAGCTGGTGAGACATGAGTCAGCTTGGGTCCACTACAAGTCCTGCTTCCCCAGTTTAGCAGTGTGTCTTCTGTAACAAGCCTTACCATTATTACTTTGTGCGCAGCTTCAGAAAGGTACCATGGCTCCACGGGATCAAGGCCAGATCTTTGAAGTCTACAGGGCTTCATGGTGTTGTATGGGAATAGTAACCTGCATATTTACTGGAACAGACATCCTTGCACCACCTTTTGAGCCATGGTATCAAGATGCTTGCAATATCCAGGGGGAGCAAAAGGAGGAATGAGTGACATCAGGAGATTTATTTCTGGTGCGGGAATCCAGAGGGCTCATGCCAAAGTGATCTCACGTACACTTTGTCACCTGCTCCAGTGCCAGGTATGCCTCATAGAATCATAGAATGGTAGGGATTGGAAGGGACCTCTGGAGATCATCGAGTCCGACCCCCCTGCCAGAGCAGGATCACCCAGGGCAGGCCACACAGGAACAGATCCAGACAGGTTTTGAAAGTCTCCAGGGACGGAGACTCTACATCCTCTCTGGGCAGCCTGTTCCAGTGCTCCATCACACTCACAGTAAAGTTTTTCCTCGTGTTGAGATGAAACTTCCTGTGTTCCTATCCTATCACAGGGCACCACTGTAAAAGTACTGCCCCCTCCTACTTGACACCCACCCTTCAGATATTTGTAAACATCAGTAAGATCCCCTCTCAGCCTTCTCTTCTCCAGGCTAAACAGCCCCAGGGCTCTCAGCCTTTCCTCATAAAGGAGAGATGCTCCAGTCTTTTAATCATCCTCATAGCTTTCTATTGGACTCTCTCTAGTATTTCCCTGTCCCTCTTGAACTGAGACCAGAACTGGACACAGTATTCCAGATGTGGTATTAACAGGGCAGAGTAGAGGGGGAGGAGAACCTCCCTTGACCTGCTGGACACACCCAGGATACCACTGGTCTTCCTGGTCACAGGGCACATTGCTGTCCTATGGATAACTTACTGTCCACCAGGACACCCAGGTCCTTCTCCATGGAGCTGCTTTCCAGCAGGTCAACCCCTAACCTGTACTGGTGCATGGTGTCACTCCTTCCAAGGTATAGGACTCTACACTTAACCTTGTTGAACTTCATTAGGTTTACCTTTACTGAGCTCTCCATCCTGTCCAGATCTTGCTGGATGGCAGCACAGCCTTCTGGTGTATCAGCCACTCCTCCCAGTTTTGCACACGCACATGCTCCTAGCCTGGCGGATGTCATCATGTGTCCCCTCAGTGAGCACCACCCAGCTCTGAGCCTTCTCCTCAAGTTTCCATCAACCACCAGAAAAGCTCCTACTCTGTTGTCCCTGGTGGACAGAGCTGATATTGGCCAAGCACAGTTCGGCAATCCTGCAGGAAGTCACGCTTCGGTCGAGGAGCTGAATATTATCTCCTCCCTCATGCAGCAATTATTTTACCTCCTTGCCTCATTCTAGATCCCCAGCCTGAATGCCTCTGCCTCTTCACACACTGGATACAGTCCCAGCAGTGCTCAGCTCTGCATGTCAGCTGGGAGCCCACACAGCCGCAACATCAGGCATGATCCCTGATCCCAAACTGCACCATCTGTCACCGCCTCAACCCGCTGGGACTTGATGGAATGGGGTTTTTCTAGTTCATGTGGTCTGACCACCCCGAGCCTCAGAAACCCATCTGAGCTGCACATTACTTGTCAAGTCCTAGTCCTAACCACTGTCACAGCAAGGAAAAGCCACAGTTACTGTGCTGCCTGCTCAGGGACACACAGTGGACGGAAGAAGGGAGTGACTCTCTCATGGGTCAGAGAAGCTCCTGGCATTCTCTCAGCAAGTGCCTGGGCAGCAGGCTCACCCTGTCCACACGCTGCCAGTGATTGCCATGCAGATGCCCAGCAGAACTCCCCGAGGAGCTTCAGTGGCATATGTGGAGGGGAGAGTGAGCCAGGGCAGATAAGCGTGGACATACCAAATGAGAGTGAGCCAGGGCAGGTAGCATGGGTGTACCAAATTTCCATGGGAGGATGCACAGAGGGAAACCTCTCCTATCAAACATCTAGCCTTGAAATAGTATGGGCAACCTCATCTGGATCCCAGTGTACTCTAAACACTGGTGGGTCAATGTCAAAACCATGCTGCTTAGGGCGGAAGATCCTGCTCACTTCCAATGTATTTCCACAGTATCTCTTCACTGGCTCCAGGGAGGATTGGGTTTGGGCCTGAAGGGAGGAGAAGAGATGGGATGCAGTGCCACCATGGAGGAATCAACCTGCCCTTGTCAAAGCCAAGAGGCCATTCTCCTGGAAGCAGAGACAGCAAAAGGAGAAAATCCATAAAGGGGCAAACTGACATCTGGAGCTATCTAGCTTTGTAATTCTTTGCCTCTCTGATATTTATTTTTTGTACAACAGCAGCTATTAGTGCCCCTGCCAGTGTCAAGGCCTCCCTTTACAAGGCACTGCATAGGCGTAATGAGAAACAGCTCCTGCCCAGCAGCTTGACTGAAGAAGAGATATAGACCACAGGGAAGGGAGACAAGGATGGGAAACAACTTGGTCATGGTGGCAGGGGCCACGGGAAGAGCTGGGATCACAGACACAGGTCTCTCTGCCACCCTTGTCTCCCTCTCCCCTAGCCCAGTGCCCTCAGCAATGAAACCACACTGACACTTCTCCACAGCTCTGCACGGCTACAGACTTAATTAGTTAGGTCTGTGAATTAGTTAATTTCCAGGAGTGGTTCTTTCATTACAAACATCACACAGCAGGCATTTTACATCTACAGCTACAACAGCAGCCTCTAAGCCCACAACCCTTTCTCAGGAGTAAAAATAGAAAATAGTCACAGTAGATGGGAAGAGAGTCAGGAGTAGGGCGATGGGGAGGAAAGATGGAAGCACTGCAAGTACTGCAGAGGAATGGAGGCTTTGAAAATACCCAGTTACCTGAGTGTGCTGTACTCCTTGTTTCAGCACAGCAAGATGGCAAATAGGATGGCTCAGGGCTACATGAAGCCATCTCGTAACAATTATTTGGATTCAAGAACCTTAGACTCATTACTAAATAATTAGGGAGCCTATCCTAGCTCAGAAGTCACATATTTCCACATTGACTTAAGCTTAAGGCCCTTGCATTTCCATGCCACGAAGACCAGAGGTAGCAGTGGGTGCGCAGCCTGTTCACACAGGGCATGCAGTGAACACAAGCGGGACTGAAGTTCTGCGAAAGGGAGTGTTCCTGCACAGTTGTGGCATACAATGGGCACGAAGCAATGTTCGGTGAGGGGGTGTTTCCATGGAGAGGAGCCAGGGAGTGATGGCTACGGCATGGGCAAGCATTGGGCAGTGTGAGAGAGGGAGACAGAGAAGATATTTTAGAAAATAGTGGAAGGGGGAGATTAGGAATGGAGAAAAAGGAAATTGATAGATAATGCAGTAGGGAAGGAAGATGCTTTGGTGACAGGTGGTGGTGGAAGAGCAAAGCAGAATAAAAGAGAGGCGGTGTGAGAAAGAGTGTGAACAGAGTCAGGCTGAAATGAGAGACTGAATTAATGGTGGGGAGAGCACCCCTCAGACGTCCTTCAGAGAGGAAGTGACATAAAGAAAAGAAGGAAAGAAAAAAACCCAACATAAAACACAAGGGAAAGGAGTGGGTATCATTTTCTCATCTAGTGCAAGGTGACACTGGTGTGCAGGAACCCAGTGACTGAAAGCCACAGGCAGAATGGCGAAATTCTCCAACACATGCTTGAACACCCCAGACACAAATCACCAGGGAATGCAAAGACTGTGGGTTAAATTGGGGTTATCCCCAGAAGGATGGCCCACCACCTTTTCTACTGTGTTTTTGAGCTCAGGCACTGACCACCCCAGGCAAGAAAGCCTGTGTCATAGAATTGTAGAATCATAGCATGGTTTGGGTTGGAAGGGATCTTAAAGATCATCTAGCTCCTGCCATGGCAGGGTCACCTCACATTAGACCAGGTTGCTCAAAGCCCCATCCAACCTGTCCTTGAACACTTCCAGGGATGGGGCATTAACAGCTTCTCTAGGCAACCTGTTCCAGTGTCTCACCAGCCTCACAGTAAAGGATTTCTTCCTAGTATCTGATCTAAATCTACTCTCTTTCAGTCTGAAGCCATTATCCCCTGTCCTAATACTACACTGCCTGAAACAGAGTCTGATAAAGAGATAAAGCGTCTGTTCCCCCCTGGCTCCGCAGCCTGATGGGGGCGATGCTGCTGCCCTGCATCTGAGGATGCTCAAGGATCCTGCCTTCAGGGAGCCAGGGCACTGAAAACGTCAGACTGCTCTGAAGAGCGAGGAGCTTCGTCTCCTCACCTCGGGTGCTCTGCCTTTCACCTGCACTGAAGGCTTAGAACAGCTGTAGAGAGGTGACTCAGGGTCTGCCTGTGCTCCCCAGGATATGTGCGAGGCTGGTCTCTACGTGTAAAGAGGGGAATCCAAACACCACATGTCTATGGTACCTGCTCCACTGCTCTAGTGAGGGTCCTAAAATAATTTCTCTCCTGTAATTTCCCTTTTAATATTGCTAGCTGTTTGGGCTTGAAACTGTGACTCGGGAAGAGTCTGTGGACATCTCTCTGAGCAGAGACAAGAGCAGCAAACATCAGAGAACAGCAATCACATCTTTTGTCATACAGACACCACCTAGGAAGACCAGCCTGCTGCTGCTCTGGAGGAGGGCTTGGGCAGAGGAAGGTTTGTATGCTCTGCCACACGCACCGCGTTTCTTCACTGAGGGGATCAAATGCATCATTTACAGCTGAAATTATCAAAGCCAATCTTTTGGTTTCATTGGTCAAACTGTGGAAATCTCCCCAGTGCTTGTACTGCTAAAATAAGATCTCGTTCACTGGAGACTGTGCAGAGCCATCTCTTTCCTGGCATATTTTGTTAGCAGGGGATTAACTAGGAATGTTGACATTTAAGATGTTGTCACTGTGTATTTGAGGCCGAGTGTACATTAATTACAGGGCAGTACGGTTCCCAGTCTCAAAGCTCCTTTTTACCAGGAGGAGGGACACAGGGCGGTGCATCCCCCAGTTAATGAGAGGGGGTCAGACCCAAGGGGCACTCCAGCAGGGAATTCAAGGGGGCAGATCAGGGGAGGAGAGAGTCCTGTGCTACTGACTCAGCCTCAGCTAACATCATATTAAGGTGAATGGGGCAGTGTACACTGATCACAGCTACTGTCATTTCAGGCACCCTGCAGATGAAGGCAGGCATTAGCTTTTCATATTTAAGAAACTGGGCAATTCCTAGAGGTTCTTCAATTGCAGGACCGTATCTATAAAAGAAAGAAAGAAAAAAAAAAAAAAAAAAAGAGAGAGAGAAGGAATGGTGCCACTGCTGCTGTGACTTGGTGTGACCTCATGGTGTTTAAATGGTGGGATGGCAGGTAAAATTCAGAGGGGTGCTCTCCTTTCCTCCTGAAAGGTCCTCCCATCAGTATCTGGCCTGGGCATTTCACAGGACTCTTAACTAAACCAGCTCAACTAAACTCAGTACAGCCATCCATCAAATCTCGTTCATGCTGGATTTCAAATCACATTATGATCCAAAAAGGCACAGGCAGAATTTCAGTTTTGTTATTGTCCTAGTATTTCTCGCAGGAACGCATTCAAAATATCGCAAGAGGAACGGTGCCTCGGCACACGGACATATGGCGGTAACAGAAAAAGCTGCTCCGGTGCAATTGTTCAGCTCCATTTCATGGAGAGAGATGCACAGAGGGAGGGCTGCGTGGCGGGGAAAAAAACAGAGAAACACGCCAGGCTACACAGAGCTGACAGAGGGAGCGGGAGGAAATGGAGAGGCAGGCGGAGAGGACAGCGAAAGACGAATGCAAGTCGAAGGGAGAGGCAGCAACGACTCCCCCACCCGCCTCGGGAAGAAAAATAACCAAAACAAAAACCAAACCAAACCAAACAAAAAAGAAGAAAAAAAAGAAAAAGAAAAAAAAAAAAACGGGACACACACACACAATTGGAAAAGGGGGGGATAACAGATGGGG